>CM014080.1:27118192-27218677 GCA_004119915.2 Collichthys lucidus | reverse complement strand
TACAAACAGGTCATACTTAACTCAAAAAGCTCACAATATCCTAAACTACAAAATTACATACATATGAGAGACCAGTTGTTCTGCTGCAGAGCAAATTAAACACAATAATGTGCATATACAGTACTGCATACCTGTCCATCTTTAAGTTCTCTAGCTCTGTATATTTTAATCTCTACTCACCACAACACCTGACGAACACCAAACCATCTTTATTCAAATCGACAGTGCATACAAGTTTTGCATACCAGTGAATTGAGAATCATTGAGAATTATTTGGTTACGGATCACTAGAGGAAAACAAATGTAAAGAAGCCCCAGCCTTCATAGCAGATACTGTGTGATTACAGCTACTGCACATTTGGGAACAAACTTCATGCAAGACAAGGTTAGTGCTTTCAAATCTTGACTTTATTTACCTTTCAATGAAATATTTGAAACACTAAAGTGAATCATCAATCAGAGTAATCTCATACAGCATACATATATTGTCTTTTTCAGAACAAAGTATTTAACATATAGTTCAAATACAGGAACACAGGGGATAAAACTAGTGCTGCCTAAATCATGGCAATGTACTGCACAGCTTTTGGTGTGATGAAAGCAAAATACTCTAGAGATATATGAATGCAGTAATAAACACTTACCACAATACACAGCAATGCACGTAGACCATACACCAATACACTTTAGTGAAAAAAAAGTACTGCTCTTGTTTTCTTTTAGTCAGCACATAACCTTCGTTTCAAAAGACCTTATATCTAGAATTAATTTGATTTGATTTGACAGCTCTTTATAGAGAGAGATGATTGTCCAAACTTGGATCCCCAGTGTGGTATTTTACAGTTGCCATTTACCTGCTGCTAGTTACTCAGTTATGGTCTTGTGTTCAGATATGGAAAGAGGCTCTGGGGCTAGACTGTTGATACATCTGAAAATAAATTTGACAAAACAAAAAAAGGTAAAGAGCTTGAAGATAATAAGTTTAATGAACCTACTTATCAAAGGGTTGTAGATTTTTTTTAGTTATATATTTTATATTTATATATTATTTATATTTTTCCTGTTTTCCTTCCAGGAAACATGCAAAACCTTACAAGAGAAAAAAACAACACAGATGACTGCACTCTTTGTCCGAATTCTCCTGTATTTCTTCCTGCACTTCTGCCTTATACGCTGATCTCCCTGCCTCCAAATTGCTGGGTGATGTGGCTGATCGTATCATCTCCTGTCATCTGGACAGACAGGATGGAAGTGTTTGAGTTCCACTTGATCATCACAGAGCTACTTATCGGATTCCTGGAACTACCTCTGTTGTCCATGAGCTTTCATTCCAACTCTGCAATGATTCAAAATATAATGGTTAAATTCATCAACATATTATTCACACCCAGGATTCTATTCCAGAGCTCTATATGTGTTGAACGCTACCTTGCAGTCGTACACCCTGTGCTGTATCTCAGGTATAAACCCCTACGGTACAGGATGACCTTTTCTTGTGTTATCTGGCTGGAAACCATTGTCTCTGCTATAGCCCAAATGTTATTATGCAATGGCGATCCAAGATCAGTGGCCATACACACAATAACATTTGCTAGTGTCTTTATTATTAATGCTTACTGCTGCATATCCGTCCTCAGGGCTCTGAAACAGCCCTCGCCAGGGGAAGGAGAGAGGGACGTATCTAATGAGGTCAAGAAAAGGGCTTTCAGTATAGTCCTGATCATCCTAGTGACTACTTTTTTCAGCCATGTGCCTGTGGTCATTATGTTCCTTTTGGTTGGTAGAATAGATCAGGACATAGTGTGTCTTGGGCATCCCTTGGCTTTCTGTTTGATGATTTGGCTTGGAGCTATCTATCCTCTCTTGTACCTCCGCAGGGCTGGTAAACGCCTAACAAGAAATGATTTATGTGTTAATTGTTTTAAGAAGTAACTACGCTTGGAATTACTTCTCTTTACTCTGCTATACTGTACAGAATCATGTAACTCATGTAGTAATTTGAATTTTTCTCCTCCCTCCAGAGTCCAAGCTTGAGATTTATTCACGCATTTGTTATAAAGTAATGTGAAGGTACTTAGCAGTTACACAGTTTGCTACACTATTTGCTTGTAACCATTTTGTATCAGTTCAGCTAATATATGTGTATTGTAAGTCATTTTGAAGTACTGGTGCATCAATACTATTTTTTACAATGGAAGGACTTCTCTTTGTCACAATAAATAATGTTTTCTGTTACTTTATTTGTTTGGTGTGTTTTTCTCTTTGCCATAAATAAAAAGAAAGACACTATTTCAGGCTAAAATTATGAGTGTAACCATGTACTGTAGCTAGTAGGCAAACACACCTCTCACAACATAGATTATTCAGTTTACAAAATCACTAATAATCATGGACAGTACTACCAAATAGGTCCATAATTTAAATGACTGATATGGCTAAGTACCATTAATTTTGTATTTAAGGCATTACCTCCTACTTTTACCATTCTTCAAACAAAAATATAAATCAAATCTCATAATCACATCTGATAATATTTTTTTATTAAAGTTCTACAAAACAGTGCAGTTACATATAATTAGCATGCTTTAAAATAAATCTTTTATGTTCATCTTATGTGTGTGTGTGTGTGTGTGTGTGTGTGTGTGTGTGTGTGTGTGTGTGTGTGTGTGTGTGTGTGTGTTATCATTTTAGTTTTACATTTGAAAAGAAAAAAAAAAGTAATTATAATGTTTGGACCAGGCAGACACACTGCAGTGAAATACATCAATATCACTCCATAGTGGAGTAAATCAAGGATCCAGAGAATGTGTTTAGGCCTTCAGTAATCCCACATATGTGTCTGCCTTCCATAAGCTCAACATAGACCTGGTCTCCTTGCTGCAGCGGCAGCAATACTGACTGAAAGCTGCTGTCTTCTGAGTCCTCTCTGTTGTCTTCCCAAGTGGATGCCACCACCTCCCCATTGTTCATGAGTTGCACCTTGTAGTACATCCTCTCGCCTTCCTTACCCAACCTTGAGTACACCGAGAAGGAAAAGGAGTATAGTCCGGAAGTGGGAGCTGTGAATATGCCTGAAACAAACAAAACAAAACATATATATATATATATATATATATATATATATATATATATATGTCATTTGCACCACACCATAGGTTTGCTCTCATTGGTTGTGCTTATGGTGTTGAAATTCCCACTTGTGAATACTTACCCAGGGCGGGGTTATATCCATTTCCATGGTTGAGGGTAATGACATCATAAGGAATGGGGCTGTCCCAGTTGAAAGGTCCAAAGCAGTTTGTTCTGCGGCTCATGGAGGCTGTGAATGCAACTCTTATCCTCCCTGAGACAAAGGAACAGGAATAAAGACATTCTCATTGTATTTTTGTCAGATTGCGTTTTTAACACAAGAAGGAATAATCTCACCTCGAGGTTCAAGCTATTCGGAGCTTTTTTAATCACATCTTACTTATTTTCTTTCTGAGCACTTTGATGACTTCTCTAGCTTGGCTGTAGACTTCTGATTTGTTACATTTCAAATCTCCAATTCAAATATGTACCCACAGACAGCTATTTAGAAGAACAGTTGATAAAATAAGACCTTAATACATGGGATAATAAAAGAGGGCAACATTTTCCAACATAGCTGCATAGCCTGTCTAGCTCATTTTTGGCTTAAAAATCAATCAGTTGGTGAGATTTGCAAAATTTTAAGCCAACATGGAACTGTTATGGAATTTTCTATCCTTAGGTTACACGAGGTCACTTGTGGACCTTGAGGTCCTCAGCAGTATTAATTGTTTGGCTTTGGTTGGGAACAGCAGGTGCCAGTCTATCTCAACACTGTGGTGGCCAGGGTCGAAGAGCCCTATTGCTGCTTCCTAGTCATAATAGATAGCTTCCCGTTGACGTTCCAATCTGCGTACACAGACACCTCTGTCTCCAGACTAGAATATGCTGACAATACCTCCATGGGTAAAAACATTTTCTTTGACTAATTCTGGGGCGTATAATATTTGTGGTGTTATCTTGGGGTTTAGAGTTGATCCACCAGCACAAGTTCGGCAGGATGTGAGACCGACTCAAGCACTTGATTTACTTTGAGAGTGTCTCTAATTCTCCTTGGCCAAGCGTCAATAAATAATACAGCATAAGACATCAGAGGCTCCTGAACACTTTCTTCCTTCCTGACCTCACCATTGACCTTTGACTTCAGCAATTTCTCCACAACAAACAAAACCCCAAAGTCCACAGGAAAATGGAAATTTAAACATTTGCTGTACAGAAAACTGAGATTATTTTGTCAGCGGTCAATTTTAGGTCCAGTGTGTAAGACTTAGGTGACTATATTTTTAGAATATGGCAAACATGAAATATAATATGCATTATTTTTTTCGTTACAGTATTTTTCGTTATTTTTCACCTGTTGCAATCAGGGGCTTGCAATCAGTATACTATAACTATACCACTAGATGCCACTACCACTAAATCTTACATACTGGTCCTTTTTGTAAATAATAGACTCAAAAGAACACAAATAATTTTACCTATGACTTCAAGTATGCCGTCACTCAGCTTGGACACCTGCTTCGACAGGTCCATGACTCTCTTAAAGATTTGATCCTCCACTTCTTGGACCTCAGGGGCAGCACAGCAGCAGCCTCGCTGTTTGAATGCACATTCACAGTCCCACTTTCTGCACGGGAGTTCTCCCTCCCACGCTACTACAAATGTAGAAGCAAAAGAAAAGAGTGTATTTGACCTTGAAATCAGCTGCTTGTATTTACATACAGTACATACTTAAAGATGGATATACATGCAGTACATATAATATATATAGTATGTATGTGTAGTTTTATGCAGATCAGATTTCAATAATATGTGTTTATCAAAATAATATTTAAAAGAGATCTAACTGGAGGAGTTTGCTGTAATATTTATATCCACTATAGGTTGTGATGGCGAGAAAATAGGGAGTCAATACAATCACCCTTTTCTATTTCTATCTCTGTGGCCAGCTTACATTTGATCAAGTATCTTTATGATCTACAATGTGCGGTAAAGGTTTCCAGGTTTTCTCCAAGTTGTACTTGTACTGTACAATTGTTAAATAACAGTGTAGTTTACCTGCTGCCAGTCGTAGGCTGCTGATAGTGTTTTCAGCTCTCCCATTGTCCCACAGCAGGCCCAAGATGAACAGACTGCATGCTATAACTCTCATCTCACAATAAAAGGAAATTTCTGCAGACAGAGTAGTAGAGTAGAGTAGAGTAGAGTAGAGTAGAGTAGTAAACACTTCTGATTTTTTTTTTCACATACAAAGACAATGTAGCAACAACATGGAATTTGATGTCCTTTGTACTGAATGAACAACACAACATTTAGTTTTAAGAATTCAAGTCAATAAACGGTTGTTAGCAGAAGTTGTCACTCTCAGTTTGTTTAATCTTTTGTTTGTTTCTTTGAGTATTATTTGATTATCTGACAAAATTATTTTTACAGCTTCAAAAAAGAACATTCATTAATGATCTCCTTGTAACATGAAATGCTCCAGTTAATGGACTCTGAAAAGGATTTTAATTCAGAAAATGCAAAATTTAAAATTAACTTTTTCCTCCATAAAATCCATATTAATACATCTTAATGTTACAAAAATAAACCTGCAGGTTTAGTGTCTCATTTTAGTAAAAAATAAATACATAAATACTCACTGTCGAGAGAACAGAGAATCTCTTCTTCAATCTGTACTGACAGCAATAATAGTCCTAAACAGTTAAAGTTTAAAATAGTAAAGACCTTGGGTCTTGCAGTATATACACAAAGACAGGTTGTAAGAGATGTCTTCATGTCATTTTTATGTCCAAGTGGGTGGAGAGATCTTATTCACATGAACTTCCCCTCCCATACACACTTTCAACCCTGTGCTCTTCAGACAGGGTGTGACCAGTGTATATCAAAATCTCTTATAGATTGTATCTTACAAAAGCCTGTATGTGATAGCCATTAGGTCACAGGTGTCAGGTTAGCTGGTAGGATTGCCCAGTTTAAGCCTGCTGCATTATTCCTGTGCACCTGTCCCTCTATTGGAAACTGATGACACTCGGTCAGAGCCCTAGTTTAGTTTAGGTAGGTGTTAGGTAGGTGTTTCCAATATAGTCTTGTCAATCATAGTTGGATCATAAGGAAGAAGGAAAGTATAAAGTAGAACATTGACACTAGTATTATTAATATTTTATTGTTAAATGTTAAATAGGTGTCAAAAACCTTGGCCTACATGGCCTCTAAGTCTGAGTTGGTAAAAGTTTAAGACGATCACTGGAGAGTTTCTGACTTTAAATACTGTGAGTCACTGATTAATGTATTTTTTTACTTTACTTGTTTTCATGGCAGCTACTCCTGGTCATGTTTAATTACGCCCACTTAAGAGCAACTGAGTGTTAACTCTCACCAGTGCAGGGCCTGTGCTTAAATGTTACTGCAGCCATTGTGTTTACTTCCATAATATCTTTAATATCTTTACTATCAGGCTGCTCTAATAAGTCTCTTAGGACTTTGTAGTTAATTCAGAATGCTGCTGCACGTGTTCTGACAGGAACCAAGATCAGAGATCACATCTCTCCCATTTTGGCTTCCTTGCATTGGCTCCCTATTAAATTTAATAGAATTTAAAATTCTTCTCCTTACAAAGCTCTTCATGGTCGGACACCATCATATCTAAAAGAGCTCATAATACCTTACTACCCCTCTAGAACACTGCGCTCTCAGGACACTGCGTTCTTTGTGGTTCCTATAGGTTCCAAAAGTAGATTGGGAGCCATCAGCTATTTCTTCCACATTTTTTCCCTGTTAAAGGTTTTTTGTGGGCAAGATTTTCCTCACTGGAACCGAGGGTCTAAGGACAGAGGGTGTCACTTCCTGTACAGATTGTAAAGCCCTCTAAGGCAAATGTACTTTGTGACTTTGGGCTATACAAATAAAATTGAATTGAATTGAATTATACTATTCTGTCTCCTGTCTTATAGTGGGACGTTTTGTCTCCACAGTGTAGTTCATAAAGTTTTTTGAGTTCCGTTAGTTAGGCTAATAAGGACAGCTGACTACCCGAATGTTCTGAATGACCAGGACTTTCCATCAATGGAGTTTTTCTTCCCAGATGGCACAGGTATATTCCAAGATGATAATGCCAGGATTCATCAGCTCACATTGTGAATGAGTGGTTCAGGGAGCATGAGACATCATTTTCACACATTGACTGGCCACCACAGAGTCTAGACCTCAGCCCCATTGAGAATCTTTGGGATGTGCTGGAGAAGACTTGGTGCGACTCTCACATCAATCAATACAAAATCTTGGCTGAAAATGAAAGTCTGGATGGTAATAAATGTTGTGACATTGCAGAAGCTTATTGGAACGATTTCACTGCGAATCAGTGCCGTACACAAAGCTAAAGGCTGGCAGTGTATTTTCCTCTTATGTCCTTTCTTAAACACTGATTGTGCGTTGTATCCTGTGCTAAAAGAGATATAAAAGGAAGCAGGGAATCTGAACAGCTATATATCATGGCTATCCCATAAAAATTCCAGGTCATTTCATTCAGTTTGGAACCTTCCTAAGCAAAATATGCTATTCAACCGCGCCCACTGTTTTGTTTTTGACTAGGGTGTGCATCCCCAAGTGTATGAGAGAAGCCACAATCAGCCATTTTCTTTCTTTTATTAGGTCTTGAAAAGTCTTTATAAGCGATGAAGACACTCTGTATGTCAAAGTGGCTACAGTAAATGAGCTATTGTATATCTTATTACCTACTTATCTATAATTATATGAATGTTGCACTTTAGATGGCCATCTCCAAAAAAATGTCAGTGTTGTGTTTATGGCTTGTTTCAGGTGACCCAAAAAGCAGTTTAATGTCTTTAAAAAGTGTCACGTATCTTTACTTCTGACAATCCCCCCGCCACCTCCCAAAAAAAAAAAAAAAAGAATTTAAGTTAGTATTTGGGTCTCAGTGATTATGGTGCTGACAATACAGGCTCTGTATTATTATCCACCACAAAAACTAAGAGATACTTATCTGGTCAGCACTACTATACGATAAGAATTGTTATAGTGGTTCCATAAATGCCATCAGTGTCGTATTACAAGGAGGGTCCAGGTAAGAGGATGAGTGTATACTCAGTGTTTATTGTTCTTCAAAGACTCTTTATGATATGAAATTGTGTCCTAGATTTATCTGGAAATCAGCTGCACTTGGGTTTCCCTTAACCTTCATTACTTTAAAGAGTTTTTTGTTTTGTTTTTTATCTGAGAAATTGTTTCCTTTAATTGTTTTCTGAATCCATCTCCTGTAAAAGGTCTAAATGTCCTTATTTGATTAACTTCAAGAAATTATATAACAAAGTAACACTGGAGTTACTGAGCATAAGACAAAAATAATAAAGGCACAAATAGAGGAAAACAATAGTAGCTAAAATAGCATTACATAAATATTGGAATAACAACCAGGTAGCAATCACACATACTCACACGTACTATATATACATTCATACACATACCGTATGTGTGTGTGTGCATTCACATATACAGTACATACACATTCATTCATACACACATTCCACTAAAAGTCATTTTTGACAAGATTATAATGTATACTGCCCAAATGTTCATACATGAACAAAAGCCTCTTGTTGTTTGTTATGGTACACTGCAGCATCCCACCTATATGAGTGAATCATAAAATAAATTAAGTATAATATGATATAAATATATCCAAGTTGTGCATTTTCATGTATCTGCAGTATTTAGATTTTTACATTCACTTTGATGGTGAGGTTTGATTGTGTGAGACGTACAAGAAAGTGAAAATGTCAACATTCAGTTCTGTCTTAAAATACATTTTTCAGCCTTTAATTCTGTGAGAAATGAGACACTCTTAATCGATTCAACTTGGAACAAAATAACAGTATGAAGGAATACATTATACAGTGTGTGAATCAAAGATAAAGCTTTATATGGCTAGTAAATAAGAAATAGGGAACAGACAAAGGGAGAGTATTCTGTACTGTTGTTTCATCAATATATTTTTTCACTCTACATATTATATTTCATATAATATACAATTAATTCAATGATATGAATAAATTCTATGGCAAGAATAATAATGGGTACGATTGCCCATGTAGCTAAAGGCACTGAAATATAACGTGATAAGCTTAGCAAGTGAAGAAGTGACTTTCCTAAAGCCAGCTAAGTTTTCATTAATAAAAGGTCACTGAGAATAGCAGCACAGTACAGCATATCAGAGTATTCACACTAGTGGCTATATCAATAGTAAGGCACAGTGTTAAGCTATACTACAAAGCAGAGTTAGTTTCTTTAAAACATACTTGGCTAAAGGTACAATTTAAGGTTATGGTCAATGTAAAATCACTGACAATACACAGAATGCTATGAGTTGTTCATGCTAAGACCCATTCAGCATTTCTCTCTATACTGCAGCATTTCCATATCTATACATATTTCCATTATCTTTGGACTATTTTCAGGATATTATCTCTTCCCCATTGTCATTTATGAAAACCTTGAAACTCCAATTATATATTTTTTTCATTCATTCTTCATCTAAGGATACACAGTATACAGTTTTATTGTTTTGTCTTCAAAATAGAGTAGCCAATATATTAATTACCCAACAAGTTATTGGTGAAACAAAGTTTTCATAACCTCTTAGGAGAATTATGCTTCTTTGACTTTGTCATCATAACTGCCGCTGCCCTTGTAAGCTCCCACATAGCCACTGTTGTCTGGGATGTCCTCACGTCCGGCCTTTCCTTTCCCTTTGCCCGAATCGTCAAACCGCTCCTTGTGTGCTCCAGTGTATTTGGTCGTGTCTGTCAGCCTGTCAACAGCTGCTGCCTTTGCCACTTTCTAAAAACAATAGAAGATAAACTTTAAAGTAAAACATTGAATAATATTTCACTCATTTGCTCATTAAGCTGAGAACAGATATGCAAACACACACACAAACACACATCCCTTCTGGGTACTTAATAATCACTAAATTATTCAGCACTTCTATGAATTATCTCAATAAAATAACTGATTTAATGCCTTGTATTTTACAGTTTTTTTGGCACCATCCAGTGGCAGGATCAGGAATGACAATGAAATACTCACGGTGACTCCAGCGTTGGCAGGCTCCTTACCAACAATGAGACCATAGAGCTGCTGAAGCGCCTCCTCCTTGCTTTTTCCTTTAAAACGTTTGGGAGCCAACTCTGTCAGCGCCTGGTTGAACTGCTCAAATGTGATAACACGAGCTGACTTTGCCCTGAGGAAACACGCAGACTGAAATATGTCAATAGCTATTACTTTAAGTGTGTAGACATGTTGTATCTCTGCCAAATTAAATGAATTTCTATTAAATTTGGAACATACAGTTGGTGTCTAGTGGATGAAAGGATTTTGGTAATCCCTTGACTGTTCATCTAGCATCATGGGGTCAATGTAATATCATTTGATCAATGCTTTGCTTGAGCTTTTCTTTGTTACACTGTGACAGGGTTTCTACATTATGAATTTATGTTAATCTTACTTGACTTTGCTGAAAACTATGTCAACATCTGTTGTGGTAACGTTCTTTCCATTGATGATGTGGCAGTCCTTGCAGATCTTAGCAAAGTTCTTGCCATTCATCTCCTTCCCTGTGGCTTTAGTGTCTCCATGGACAGCAAATTTCTGGAAGGAGGTCTGAACCTCTGCTACAGACACTGAACCCGCGGCCATACTGTCAGAAACACAGTGTATGTGCATTTCCAGTCAGTGTCAGTTAAACATTCAGGTAGCTAACTGTTGAAACAGATTTACACACATGATGGTTCTTTCTTTCTTTCTTTCTTTCTTTCTTTCTTTCTTTCTTTCTTTCTTTCTTTCTTTCTTTCTTTCTTTCTTTCTTTCTTTCTTTCTTTCTTTCTTTCTTTCCCTGTGAAGACATTTTGTGAAATTAGAAAACTTACTCAAATTCATAATGACTCTATTAGCTGATTGACGATCAGTGCCAAGAAACGGCTGCCATCATCAGTCTTAAAGGAAATTTTCCCTCTCTCTCTCTCTCTCTCTCTCTCTCCCTCTTTCACACGCACACACTTTTATATCCATCATTATGTTGGTGCTACTCGAGCCGCTGTTGCGACAATTTAATTCAATCAGCTCAATTTCTAAATGGCTGCTCTGCTCTGCTGCTCACTCTGCATTTACCGTAAATGAACAAACATGCTCATTCTCATTCTCTCTCTCTCTCTCTCTCTCTCTCTCTCTCTCTCTCTCTCTCTCTCTCTCTCTCTCACACACACACACACACACACACACACACACACACACACACACACAGACACAGACACAGACACACACACATATGCACACAGACACACTTGTTCATAATAACTGTTGTCTGCTAAAAGGTAAGAATGTACATTCATTTACGTTTGGTAACAAACAGTGACAAAAAAACATGATTTAGATTTACAATAATACATTTCATTTAAAGAAAGAGAATTAATTGATTGACTGAAATAGTTGTTTTTTACTTTTCATGCATGCTTAAAATAGCACATTAAAATCCTAAAAGCAAATACCACACAAAAGCATGTATGTAAATAACTGTAGATCTATTTCTGCACGGTTGCATTAGGTTTTGTGAATAATTTTACATCCATTTAAGAAAATCTAATATTACAATATACAGCACCATCTGAAATAAATTACAGCTGGAATTACTGCAGAATGAAATAAGACAAGATCTAGTCATGGCAACTATTGAATGTCCTGAGACATGTTATGTGCTGCTGTTTCTGTTTCCCCTTCGCTGGGCGACGGCTGGGCTACGGTATGAAACTGTGATGCTGAAAAAAGAGTAAAGTGTACCTGCTGCCGTAAATAGAAGGATGCTGCGTAAATAGTCAGGAAATCCTGATTTGCGTACAACTGCTCAACCTTTTCGTTCTCCTCCTCCTCTTTCTCTTCCTTCTCCTCTGCCTCACCTCCTTCCTGCCACTCCCAGGCTTTCTCACAATGACGACAGAGATGGAGAGAAACAGAGAAGCAGGAGGAGAGAGGGAAGGGAGAGGGAGGAGGGAGAGAGTACCGGCCAGCACAGTCAATGACATCATGGGCACTCAGCCTCTCTTGTGTCTGTTCAGTCTCATTAGCTCCTAGCTTCTGAGTACAGACTGGCTTCTGTGAAAACATTGATCAAGCTCTGTCATTTCATTGCATCTCAATTCATCATTGCATTATTCTTTTGGGCAGGTGTTATATAAATAAACCTTATTGATCTCAACATTCTCCCTATAATTTACTGTCCTCACTCTTTTCTCCCCTTTAAAACAGTAGACTTATCTCTCTGTCTGTCATACCCACTTTCCATTGCTCTGCCATCCATTCCCTCTTACTGTCATTGTCACAAGAGTCCTCTTGTCTGGACAAAGATGAGTGCGGCCCTTCAAAGGACAAAGAACAGTAAAGCGGTAAAGCCAGCACAGTACAGGAAAGATTATCCCATCTTACAGCTTCAAATCAGTCACACTAAATATCAGACTAGGTACACAGAGCAGGCCTTTTTGTATCATAATCATGTATGTGCCACACTTGCACTATAATACAAACAATACTTCATCATTCAGTACATGAACAAACAATCATATATATACAGTATATACTAACTTATATTGGTAAGTAAAGATGTGCAATTCTGAAAAAGAAATGTTCACCACACTGAAAAAACAAAACTGAAAGTGTTAAATTTACAGGCCTCTAGTGGCTGATACTTTTCATTGTATGAATGAAATCCCTGTCCAATGACAGTACCATATATATTGGGTAATGGTGTTTTTTTTTTAGAGGATTGGGACAAAATAGAGGAAATTACTATCACTTGAATAACAGGCAATCACAACAAAAGGCAAAAACAGTACCACATTCATTAATACAGAGCATCCGCTATGGGATATATGATTTCAAGGACATATTTAACCATATCCTGACTTAACCTTTCTTTGGTTTCTCTGGCACATGTAACCAATTTATTTCCAAAGACATTTTAATTTTAATTATAAATGTGAGACGTCAAAGTCCCATTGAAATATTCCCTGCCCACATGCAGTAAGTTATAGGCATAAGTTATATGTGTATAGATATGTATACTGCATACTGTGGAATTTGAAGTTAATGAAAAATAGGTATTTTAATATAGACTTGTTACTCATAGATTTACCAAATTAGTTATAAATACAGTAAAAGCATAAAAAAATATAACTGAGATGTTGTTGAGTGGTGTTAGTAAAAACAAATCCTTTCCCTTCAGTTTACCTTTGCAATCTATTTCTAAGTAACAGATTATGATTAGGCCAAATATAAAAGATTGATGTGTCATTATTTCAGCATTGTCCTCTGGTATTGCAGTGTTTTTACCTTGCATTGTTTTTCAGGTTTACAATGTGATCCTGTTGGTACCCACGTACTAATGCTGACGGTCTGTGTTTTGTTCACAGGACAAACAGAGCAAGTTGTTTTGACATCATGCACCATCATGAAACTCACTGCTCAGTCAAATGGAAAGCTAAAGGTCAGGGTGTGAAGGACAAAGTCCACTCCTCACCCTTATCAAATGCTGTTTTTTAGGAAAAACACCAGTAGAAAGTGAAACTCCTCCCTTGTGTGTTATGTTCTATGATGGGATGTGTTGATTCTTCATATGACATGCTTTTATTTATGTTCTGGGTAGCCTGCATTAGTTTTTTATTTTGCTGACAACTTGACCTTACTGTGTGAGTTATACCTGAAATTCCCGCTTTTAAAGCAGAATTTGTCATGGTTGCAAACCTCAGGACTTTCACTCAGATGCTGTGGGAAGGCATTTGTCTGTTTACAGAAGAAACAAAGCCTTCCCTTCAAATATCACCTGAGAACAGCATTGTCTCTGGTTTTAAAAGGAGTTATAAGATCACAGGAGCCTGTGGCTGAACTCTCTCTGGACCTCATACTGACAAAGAATTCTGATTTATCTAACATTTTTTTCATCCACCATCATCATGGCTGAATCTGGTTTCCCTTTACCACCAGAGAATTACTGTCCCCTATGTGCAGACTCACTGAGAGACCCGGTCACCATCCCCTGTGGTGATACCTACTGCCTGGAGTGCATCAAGATCTACTGGGACCAGTTTGACCACATGGGTGTGTACACCTGTCCACAGTGCCGCGCAACCTTCACACCACGGCCAGTGCTGAGACGCAATCTACCAGATGTGAACCATGAGCCACGGCGGCAGCTTCCAGAGCTCACTCCTTTCCCGTACATGCACCGGGAATCCTTCTGTGACTTCTGTGTCGGCCGTCGCAACAAAGCTGTCAAATCGTGCCTCATGTGCTTGGCCTACTACTGTGAAACACACGTCAAGCCACATTACGAGTCGTCCACCTTCAAGAGACACAAGCTGGTGGATGAGACGGGCCACCTGGACAGGAAGATCTGCCCCCAGCATGAGAAAGGCCTGGAGCTGTTCTGTCGCTCTGACCAGATGTGCATCTGTGTGCTGTGTACAGTCAGAGAGCACCGCAGCCACAACATCACCTCAGCAGAAGAAGAACGCATTGAAAAACAAGTCAGTCAGTATTTTAGCTGTGAAGTCAATATCACATTTCATCACTGGAGAGAAAAACACTACCACCAAGGCTACATCAAAAAGTAAGCATCTGCATCTGCATCTTGTTCTCTGAAATTCCTTCTATCATGCTCTTCCAACAGAAAGTCTTGGTGGTCACTCAGTCTGAAGTCCAGCACATCATTCAGGAGAGGATGAAGGAGCTGCAGGAGCTCAAACATAATGTGGATGTCCTAAAAGTAAGATCAGACATTGCCTAATCAAACATAAATAACTGTGTCTGTACATCTTTAGATGCAATATGACATGTTAAAGCCACTATCTATGTATGTATGTTATTGGCCATCATCTGATGATATCAAATTGCCTTCCGACAAACTGATCATGCCTTTTCAGAGTTGCGCCCAGCGAGCACAGGCAGAAAGCGATAAGACGTTCCACGAAATGCTGCAAGCGGTGGAGCGCTGGAAGGCTGAAATCAATCAGATGATAATGGCCAACATGCAGGCAGCGATGTCACAGGCTGACGGCTATGTAGACCGTCTGGAGCAGGAGATACTGGAATTGCAACGCAGAGATGCAGAGCTACGACAGATTCTGGAAACAGAGGACAACATTCACTTCCTGCAGGTGCTGGAAAAAATCATATAGAGCTGCAGAAATGTTCGCTTTTGTGTCTTAAGACTTGTCATGTAATATAATACTTTTATTGAGGAAATCACAGCAGTATGAATTGTAAATATTATTTATATTCTATTCTCTTAAGGCTACTTTTCTGTTTGTGTTCCTGACTTGTTTACTGGATCATAGAGCTCCTGTTTGTTGTTGAATAGAATTTTCCAACCCTGTGTGTTCCTCCTGAGGCCATGGTGCCCAAAGTGCTCATCAACCCTCAGTTCTCCTTTGGAGAGATGAGTAAGACGGCCACAGAGATGAAAGAAAATCTGGACGACATCTGTAAGAAGGAACTGAGCAAAATCTCTAAGACAGGTTTGTGCCCAGTATGCAATACTAATAAAATACCTCTATATTGTAAAATAAATAAATAAATAAATAAATAAATAAAAAGAACAAGCTAACCTTATGCTGTATGATCTTCACAGTTAGTGAAACCCCTGTGTACATACTTTTGCCAAGGAATGGAGACAAACGACTTAAAGGTAAATGTCTGTCCACTGAAATATGTACAATTTTACTTTTGAGCACACATTAATATACAGTAGATATTAGTAGATATAGAATTTATCTGCTGGAAGTGTGTGGAGAAAATCTTTTTTTGACGTATGTCATTATGTATTTTATTAAAATGCCACAGATTAAGTAATTTTTTTAAACATCATCGTTTATTTAAAAATTCATTAAAATGTATTGCTAAATAATGTTCATATTTTTATATCAAAACAGTTCCTTCGAGAGTTGATTTTCAGGAGCCAAAAACCAGGACTGACTTCTTAAGATGTGAGTAAAGTGTGTAAAAGTAAAGTGCCTATTACTCTTCCAAAACAAACTGATGGATGGATGGGTGAATGAGTGATGCTCCATATCTATATATAAATTATAAATTATTGTGTATCACTGTCTTTGCTCAGACTCCTGCAAGATGTCCTTTGATCCAAACACAGTCTATAAAGAGCTGGTCCTGTCAGACGGGAACCAGAGGGTCACAAGGAAGAAAACGATCCAGTTTTATCCAGATCATCCAGAACGTTTTGATGGCTTCTCCCAGGCGCTGTGCAAGGAGCCTCTGACTGGTTTTAGGTTTTACTGGGAGGCAGAGTGGAGCGGAGAATTTTCTATCGGGGTGGCCTACAAGAGCATCAGTCGCAAGGGGAAGAATTCACACAGCCTGCTCGGTTACAACGACAAGTCTTGGAGTCTTCTCTGCTCAGACTCAGGTTACTCTGCCTGGCACAACAAAGTAGACCAAGACCTTCCTGATGCTCCCAGGGCCACACGTATTGGCGTGTACCTGGATTACGCAGGCAACACTGTGGCCTTTTACTCAGTGTCAGAGACTATGGATGTTATCCACAGGTTCAAAGCTCAGTTCAGCGAGCCTTTGTATGCTGGTTTTGGTGTGGGCTCCTCTGTCACCCTCTGCCAACTGAAGCCGAATTCCAGGCCTTACTAATATTTAAAAAACAGGATAGTTGTGGGAAGGCCTCCGTGAATATTGATTGTACAGTACAGTGTAAAGTTATAATGAATTTAAAACCCCCTGCTCTTGTTGTAATCACATTCTGTATGCTCCTGCAATATATGATGATGTCTCACTGATGTAATTTCAGTTACATATATGTGTTTTTTCATGTCATAAACTTTCCTGTTTGGAGAAATAAACTGTATATTGATTTAATAGGGACACTGCAAGTAACAATGCAGTCTTCTAATGTCAGTAACTTAAGGCCTAAATTCATGTGATGTTCTATGACCATTAACACGATGTGGTTGAAACAATCTGTGGATGGATGGCAAAAATGTAAGAAAGTATATTTGTGTGCAGAACATTCGCAAATAAGGTTGAAGCAAAGACATATATGTGTATATATTAAATATGTTCAAATTTTGAATTTGTACACCATTTGCCTGTATTAAATGACTCATTTATAAATGTTTAATTTAGTTATTTTTCTGATTAACCTCTATAAACAAACATGGGCTTATAGACAATTTACTATACAGTTTTCTCACCCTGTCGAAATGCAAGCGAGGTGCAACAAAACCTGTTATGGCAATGACAAAAATATATACAGAGGCAACTGTAGAAAAACATGGGTTTTGAAATTAAAGGCCCTTTTCTTCATGCAATTACCCCTGTGTTGGTCTCTGCCCCTCCCCTGATCCAGAGCAAAAACTGATACAAAATGCCATCATTAATATTAGTAAATTGAAAGCCATGCCAACAATGGACACCACAATTACTAAGCAAGAAACCCAGCAACAGGCCACCCTGTACCTCAAAAGTTTACACTTGACAGGAACAAGAAACATTGTCATACCAACTAACACACTGACAGCTGAACCTAAGCCTAAGTAAAACATGTTTTAACACTTCATCATACTGTACAGTATCAGGAAATGCCAAAACCTTAACTTAACCATACAGTAGTCGCACATAAATAAGGGGTTAACCCTACAAAGACACACACAACACATGACTTTAACAAAAGAAAACATTTAGAGCTGGAGAGATTTAAACACTTTGGATGTTTTTTTTTACAGTCCTTGACCAGGTCGTACCGTTCTTTTATGTATGTATCTGCTCTAGGCTATAAAATAATGAGTTGATAGTGGTGACACCACTGCGGTATGGTTAGCCCTGTGGTTTTAGTTCAGCCTGCTGTTGGTTTGCTGCATGTCTGTAGGGCTGCACACCAATTATGGGAGCTTAACCAACAGTATGGGACACACCTGGGCCCAGTGTGCTCCATGACCAAAGGCAGGGCAGCAGCCAGTGCTTAGTGAATCTTCTCACCTTACATAGCTTTGTGGCATGGCTTTTGTTTGCCTTTGTTTGCTTTTACAGCACAACATTCATGCCGCACATTTTTACTCATCCACTCCCTACACTTCTGACTTCACAGATTCCTCCTATCTATTCGCGCGCGTCTGTTTGTTTTTATTGCAGTCTAAGTGCCGGGCTGTAGCAGTAGGAAATACATACATGATATGGCCAGATTTTTACTTTATGCATGTTTAAATAATTTGTTTAAATCAATAATAATTTATTAACAGAATTATTCAGTTCAATTTTATTATATAGCACCACTTAAACAAAAACAAAAGTAATAAAAGTTATCACATGGCACTTTCCAAATAGAGCAGGTCTAGATTGTATTCTTTATAATATTATACCCAACAATTGTGGTGAGGAAAAACCTTTAATAGGCAGAAACTCAGAGCCCATTGGTGGACGGTCTTTCACCATGAGCAGTTGAGTTAAAGAGAGAAGAGAAGTAAACCTACCCAGAGAAGTAACAGCAATGATGTTATGTCAAAAGCATCTATGTATTTTTCTGCAGAGATATCTACTGAGATGTGCATGGTAATAAACCAGGTGGCCTGTATTTATATTCAGGTGATTTCACACTAATGAAAACATAGTTATGTATATTATATTCAACTGCTGTTTAAGTATAGCCCCCTGAATCTTACACACTAGATCTGGCAAATAACATTTAAAATGTAATATTTTTTTTTGTAATTTGTCCCCTAAATGGTATTTTCCATGATGTTGATTTTCATATATTGATATGGCAGTGACTCATTGTACGAAGACATCTCACTGTTTCACATGATTTGCAGGAGAGATGCTCCAAAGATACATTACTTTGCATGTTCATGTCGGTGAAACAGACACAAAGCACGGCCAGAGACCAATATGCAAACTTACGGGTGTTTGCAGGAGGCAGTCAAACACCTAACTACTACAGAAATGTTGGCAACTGCTTTATTAAACTGCAATTGCATTAGTGTATAGTACATCCTCATCTGGTCACTCTCACCAATCTCACTGATTGGTGAGTACATTTATTTTGGTCCATATAACACTGTTGTTGTCATATGAAAATAATTACAGTAGTACAGTAATACTAATGATTTTATTTGCTAAACACTTTAACTTCAGATTAAGCTACATAATTAATTAATTAAATAATTAACAACAAATACAGAGACCACGGCAAACTATGGTTGGTAAAAATAAATAAAACAATTTAAATGATACAGAGAATAAAGGCCAATTATATATTATTTATAGTTTATATATACTTATGTTATCAGCAAGAACAATCCCAGACTTATCACTACTACCACCATATTATAAACGATTATAATAAAACAATAATAATTACATTAGCGGTATCAACACCATATACAGATAAAACAACTTTTATTACTGGTGCAATTGGAGAAAAAAATAACTATATGGCTCCTTGCTTGGGCATGCCTGACATAATCTTGAAAAACCTTGGAAAAACCTGTTGTACTCGGTCTATCCCAGCAGACATAGTGTGAAAATGTGATCAGTGTGTAGCATATAATGGCATCTAGCAGTGTAGTTGCTAGTTACCAAGTCACCTCTCTTTCTCCTTCCTAGCTTAAAAGAGAAGCTATGGTGGACGGCATAAAAAATATTTAGGGCCTGTGTTTAGTCTCTGGGGAAATGACACAGTGTTATATAAAATGCCCAAAACCATAACAATGCTTATTTCTAAGTGATTATACACATAATTGCACATTATATTCAATTTCTGGACCCTGTTTTGAGTACTCCTTTTATCATTGAATGTGATTTCCATCCCATAGCCGGGGCAATGATTGTTGTTTTTGTAAAGTATTTGATTATGTCAACAGTAAACCAAGTACTAAGAGCCTGCAACGCTCGAGCTCACTTCAAATCTTCACTTCACTGCTACCTGATCAGAACTCGACACATTGCCCATCTCTATACCAGGTTTGGATCAATATTAATATTAATTAATATTATTGCAGGGTTTGTTGTTTACAAAGGTATTGTGCACTCTTTACTTTGTGTTAACAAGCTCAAACTGTTTTTTGTTCTGATGTTGTCTCTACTTCCTCTTCTTCTTCTTTACAGTCACAAAATGAACAACACATATGGCAATTGGGAAACGTCAATCCTCACTTCAGCTTCAGTCAATAATATCGTGGGTCTTCCTTTGAATTGTTATGTCGTGTGGTTAATATTGGCGGGAACCAGAGAAACTTTGGCTTCAGATTTCTTTTATCTCAACGTAGCTACGTCTGAGATCTTGTTCTCTTTATCCACCATATGGATTTATATTTTTTTCCACTTGAGAACTTGGTTTTGTTTTGAAGCCTTTATATTCTCACATGGCCTTATTTTTGCAGCCCGTCCTCTCTTCAAATGTTGCATCTGTGTCGAGTATTATGCTGGGGTTGTCCACCCTGTGTTATTTCTTCGGTTTAAACATATGAGGTACAAGGTGGCCTGTTGCTGTGTTGCCTGGTGGTATGCCTTGGTTTCCTGCTTCTACTATTGGCGCACCTTTTTAAATCCTCTGTATCTATATGGGTTTTTCATCCAGAATGCACTCCTCTTCTTTGTAATTCTTTTCTGCTGTCTCTCAGTGCTAAGGGCCCTAAAACACCCTGGGCCAGGAGAAAAAGCCACAGACAAAAAGAAGTGCAATGCGGCAAAGAGAAGGGCCTTTAAAATCATTTTCCTTATCACGGTTTTCATGGCAATCAATTTCATTTTGTATGTTGTTTATATTCCATTGCAATGTTGCTTGAAGTCACAAGAGTTTATCAATGGTTTTTCCATTTGCATAAACTTTGCTTTAATAACTGGGTGGGTACAGTCCCTCCTCTACCTCCACAGGACCAGAAAACTTCTCTGCTGCTAATTTCTAGGTTAGAGTTCTAATTTCACTGTCACTAGTATATATGTACTGTATATATAGTATAATATCAATAACTAACATATTGGTTCCTGGTGTTTTTTGTTTAGACTTATATTACTAATCACAAGGCTGGGTACTTGTCGTGACTACGCGACTTAGAGAAATGTGACTACAGTTTACAGTTTGTCTTATCATGCAGCTGAAGTAGTAGTAACTAGTAGTAAAATGATGCCTTGACTTAGATAACTGGCTGTTATTCAGAAGGATGTCTATGGGGAGTTTGTCTTTTACCTGCAAAGCCACGATAAGAGCCTTTTCCTCAGGATGGGAGGACTCCTTGTCAGTATAACAACTGAACCTGGTCACGCCAGGAGCAGGGCAAGAACTGTATAAATGTGTGTTTTCTTTCTTTCACTGTTTGTGAGACTCTGAAAGTGTATCTTGTATTTTGTTGTTCTCTGTGTGGTATTGTTTGTAATAATGCTGTTACATATTACAGATATATGCTCATATTGTTATCATTATTGTTTGTTTTTTTTAAATTCATTCATTCATTCTTACTTTGTTGAATAAATCAAAGAAAGACAATGTTGGAGTAATTTTATTAATTTGTTCATCCACCACTGGAGGTTTCTCCACACTGCTCTTGTCTTGCCGGCTTTTAGTTTGAAATGAAACTTATACAATGTCAATAATCAAGAAATACACAAACAAGGGAAACAATAATGCAAACAGAAGTCTGCTTATAATATACCTTGTATTTGATTCTCATAGCAACACATTTTTCATTGCTTGTGAGTACAATAAAACTGTATGTTTCTAACTTACATTACATTGCATTTTAACTAAAGGTTAGTGTTTCATTTATTTTCATGTTTGGTAAATTATGCAGAGATGAATGTAGACATGGAGAAAATAGCACTACAAGAGTTGATTCAGTGATGTCTTATTCACATCCTTGGCTAAAAAAAAAAAGGATGGCTAAAAACAATCCTCTCAAAAGCACAATTTCTACTAGAGTGAATCACACAAACATCACAGACTGGTTGACTAAACTTACTTGTTCATCAAAATGTAAATGTTTATTACTATGTTATTACTGTTATGACACACACACACACACACACACAAAAAAAAAACTCCCCCCAGGTTATAGTAGCAAGTTCTCAACTTACCCTTTCCAAGACAATGCTTCAAATACATAAAACTAATACAAGCACTCGTCTAAGAATCTGTGATTATTATCATAATGTATACAAATATTTTTACTAGTATATTTCCTTAAAACTTTTACTTAAAACTAACTGGAGAACTGGTTCAGGTACTACTCAAGTTACCTTAAAATACATTCAGATATTTAATATTTATTAATTTACATGAAGTTTGAATAACTCAAATCTGCCGTACTGTGTGTGTTTTAGATTTACACACACACAGTACAGCAGTACTGTATCTGTCTTCATATCAGAAAGCTAGCAACGTTTGTAAATAAATTGATAATTCAAACAATTCATTGAACATTTAATCAGATTAACTGAATGATAATAAGGTCTGAAAATGCAGTTAGTTTTTTTGTAATTCAAGAGATTGAAAGATCGACAACAAGAAAGACATAAATGGAAAAGACAGATGAGGACATAACACTAAATAGACATTGAATAGACACTTTATTGATCCCTCAGTGGGATAATAAATTTTTTTCACTCAAGTTTTTACAGGCCCGAAATACAACCACACACCACAAAGGGCTCATAGACATGAAAATGTGGAGAGATTGTGGATTGATGGGCAGCCACGTACCGGCGCCCTGGGAGCAGTTAGCAGTTCAGTACCTTGCTCAATCTGTTAAACTGAACTAATATCTTCTGCAGGCATTTACAGTTACACAGTCATTTACACTCATCTCTCAAGCTCTACACATTCGAGTCTTTTGCTTGTATTCTTCAACCATTCAAAGCACAGAAATGTCCTTTCTTCACATCATACAGAGTGGGTAAGGGAACTTTTTCAGCCTCAGAGACAACATACAGCCCTAACAGCTCATTTTTACTCAAACCAGTTCATTTTGAATGAGCGTGTCTGAGTCTGTGTGCGTTATTTGGAACGACTCGCAGTTGATACTTCTCAAATGACATGTTGAGCTTTTGTTAAAAAAAATGCAATAGCATGCCAGCCAGACAAACACACACAAACAAGCACATACCCACACTTATATATATATATATATATATATATACATATATATGTCTGTGTAGAGAGCACAATTCGTATTTGACAATGTTTTTCTTGTGCTTTGCACTTCGTAGACCACCTCACATGGAAGACTCTTCCCCTCAGATCTCTTCTCAATCTTTATGACTTTAAGGAGGACATAAGGAGGAATGAGCACTTCTTCTTCATTTTTAAATTTAGAGTACAGTGAAATGTCAGCTCCGTAGCATGTCTCAATCTTAAAGCATGACTTTCTTCCAAATGCTCTAGCTATGTTATACCCAGCACTGCTTGAGGTAGAAGAACCAAACCGAAACTCCTTGCCAGAAACATCTTGGCTAAATTTTTTGTCAACTCCACGGTAACTAGTGAGACATTCTCTTCCTTTAGATTTTTGCTCCTCATCGAGTTTTTGAAGGGCACTGGTCAGGTAAAAGTGAAGTGCGTGATAGCCAAATGTGATCTTGTACTCAGATTTCTGTGAACGAACTGCATTATTGAAATCAGCATATAATTCATCCCCACTTAACGTATAAACATAAATCGCAATAATCTCTTCTTTCTTCAGTTCATTGCTACCATACAGTTTTCTGTTGTGTTGCTCTGCCTCGTCCCAGGCATTTTTAAATATCATGTCTTTGTTTTTCTCATCCTGCAGGTATTCAGTTTGCACCTTGAACATGTTTTCTTTGCAGCCATCGTACATGTCATCAACAGAGTTTGGAGCCATATCCAGTGGAAGGACATCATCTGACCCAGTTTCAGAGTCCTTTAACAAAATAAAATTAGTTATTAGGACCAATGATCTTTTTTTATGGTCATCATACTTACAAATGTCAGTGCACACCAGTTAAAATTGAGCAGGCACTCATCGAGCATACACTACCAATGCAATTCCTGTAAAATAACCATAAGAGATTAGCACCACTGTGCAAATTGCCATCACTGCCATCCTTCACCAAAGCAGAACTCTGGAAACGCAGTTGTAAAGTAAAATAATCTCTGGCGATGTGACAAGTGGAAAATAAACACCCTTCAATGTATTGGCAAACAGTAGTTTCTGAGAGTTGTTATTTTCCTATGTTACTTTATACTTTAGATGGTCAATTAATCTATTAATATATTCCAGGGTGTTTTTCTTCTGTCTTAACAGTTCCCTTTGTGACCTAGCTATTTGCCTGGATAAAAGTTTACAAAGTGTTGAGAAACTGCTCATGTCTGTGTCTCAGTGTCAGAAAAAGTAAGCTAGCGTGCCAGAAACCACACAAGGCTAGAGAGACACAGTGTATAAATGTAATAAAAAAGGTCTGGGACAAGACGTTTCGGTTCGGCAGTGCTGAAAGACATACACATTATGTCATTTGAGTCTTGCATATTCTATTCTGATAATTGTACTGCTTTAAATGGCTTTGCTTTGTAATAAACTTGTATTATCTACACATTCCTGTGTAAATGCTGGATCACTTGACACATATTACAAAGTCAAACTGACAACTGAGAAAGAAAGTATGTTACTTTCAAGGTTAAAATGACAGTTGTCACTAAATATTTAAAATATTTCAGCCAACATCCTGCTACACACACACACAGATACTGTACATGCGCACACACGCACACACATTAAGATGTAACTAGCAGCTGTTTTAATGTAGGGAAGTCACACACATAAAATGATTATTAAAGGAAAGGAAATGTGAACACAACCATAACTGACTTATCAGAAATATACAATTAAGGTTAGACATAGTATTTCTCTACAAAGGTCGTTCTCTTTGCCAACAAGATTCTTGTGATTTTTTAGCTCAAATCTCTCAACTCTACACACTTGAGCCATTTTGCTTGTGTTGAATACAAATCAACTGTAGTTAATACCAAAACAGTCTTAATATTCAAATGACCCCGGGCTGCTCTGTACTTGAAAAGCTGATTTACACATCTCTCTCTAAACTCTCTACTTCTCTGAAGCTTAACTGTGTGTGAGCACACGGTAATGACTGAAAGTGACTCAAATAAACAAATTCACTTTATGATAAACTCACAGCTTATCATATTTTGGAGTGTGGCTGTTGGACGGTGAGATGACACTGAGGTATTTTAGTAAATGAATCAAATAAAACAGTAAAAAAAAAAACATTTGGCAAATGTGTTTAATGTTTTTCTGGATACAATAACGTTACAGGAAATATTTTAAAATTTGCATTTAAATGCAGATGACAGGCAATATAACTCAATACAATGTGTAAGTATAATTGTATACAGTACCAATTTCAAAAGATCTTGATATTTATTTAAATATTTTAAGCCATTGGAAGAGCAAGCAACATGTTTGACAGATTTCTCTTAAAAGCTGTTTACATCCATTTACCATGTCTAATTCACTTAAAGTGTATGTTATTTGGAAAATCCCACAGTTGATGGTGTAAATTTCATTTTAAATGTTTTAACTATATGTAAATCTTGTGAGAAATACTGTGTTAAATATTTGAGACTGCTTATTTCAGAAAAGACCACAATTTATAGTGGATAGCGTTTTTCGTGTACTTTTCACTTTGTAGACCACCTCACATGGAAGATCCTTCTTCTCAGATCTCTTCTTAATATCTGTGACTTTAAAGACCTCATAAGGAGGAATGAGTACTTCTGCTTCATTTGCAAATTTAGAGTACATCGAAATGTCAGCCCCGTAGCATGTCTCAATCTCAAAACAAGATTTTTCTCCAAATCTTTTAGCACTGGGGTACCTTACCATTGAGCTGGAGGTAAAGGAACCAAAACGAAACTCCTTGTTACGAACATCTTGGCTAAAGTATCTGTCAACTCTACGGTAGCCAGTGAGACAACTTTCTGGTTCGTTGCGCTTTTGAAGGGCATCAGTCAGGTAAAAGTGAAATGCATGATACCCAAATGTGGTCTTGTACTCGGATTTCTGTGATCGAACT
Organism: Collichthys lucidus; assembly: GCA_004119915.2. NCBI lineage: Eukaryota > Metazoa > Chordata > Actinopteri > Sciaenidae > Collichthys > Collichthys lucidus. The sequence continues at coordinate 27,192,481 of CM014080.1, read as the reverse complement.
GCATTATTGAAACCAGCATGAATATTTCCAGCACCAAAAGTATAACAATAAAGAGCAATAGCAGGTTCTTTCCCCACTCTAGGGATCGTCTTCTTCCATTTGTTGTTATAATAGTCCTCTGCACCATCCCAGGCTGTTTTAAAATCCTCATTCTTACTTTTCTCGTCCTGCAACATTGAAACCACAAGTTGGCGCATTTTATCTTTGCAGCCATCGTACATGTCATCAACAGAGTTTGGAGCCATATCCAGTGGAAGGACATCATCTGACCCAGTTTCAGAGTCCTTTAAAAAAATAAAATAAGTCATTAGAACAAAATGTCTTTTTTATGGTCATTACTTACAGATGTCAGTTAGAATTAAGCAGGCGGTCATCAAGCATACCACAGCAAATCCTGTAGAAACTCCATAAGTGATTAGCACCACTGCCCAAACTGCCGTCCACGCCATCCTCCACCAAAGTAGAAATCTGGAGATGCGATTGTAAAATAAAATAAGCTCTGGCAACTTGTCGAGAACAAACAGTCTTCACTGAAAAAGCACGGTCCGGTCTCCGCAGTCTGCAATGACTGACCAGGTGCAACACACTTATAAAGTGAGAGTACAACATTAACTGTAAGATGAGATAGCACATGAGACTCATGTGCAAACAGAGTTTTGCCAGTGAAACATGATTAAAGGGAATAAAAGGGGCTTATCTTTACAACTCTGCAAGCTTAGAGGACTGTACATCAGATATCAACCACGTCTGTGAGGCCACAGTTTTAGCACCAGGATGCATGTATTTTCTTTAAATATTCTTATATTTAACTTAAACATGATGAACAGATCATGTAAACAAACACATACAGTGTTGCACCCTAAACACTCTTTGTGGCCTTAAATCTGCTGCACCAATAATTTAGTTGGAAAGCTGTAATTTGTATAACCCCTACCAAATAAACAAAAACACCATTCTCTTAATATCAAGAAACCACTTTCTTGTGTAGTTTCAACATATTCATCATAGGAAATGCCAAAATGTGTACACCGATCACAGGCACTGAGAGCTGGTGAGAGCTCTGGGAGCTTCTCCTGCCACTTTTGCCTTGACAGACTTCAGGCAAAACAAGTAACCAGCCGGTAGGACACACATTATCTTTCATACTACAATTAAATGTATTAATTAAATTTGTACCTTCATATGGTATCTTCAATGCTTTAAATACTAAAAGGAGCTTAGTCTATTTGGATCCTACAAATATAATATTTTCTTTTGAATATGATACATTACTTCTTACATACTACTCAAATAAGGAACAATAGTCTCTCCTCTCACAGCTCAGATGATTTGCAAGAGAACTGATCCAAAGATACAACTCTGTTTTACATGATTGCCACGTAACAGACACGAAGCACAGCCAGGGCCCTGTATGCAAATCTGCAAACTGGCAACTGCTATATTGAACACACTGAGTGCAGTATTATTAGTATATATTACATTGTATAAATATATCATGAGATTAAGATAACAATTTTGTTATATTTTGCCATGACCTATTAAAGTAAGTTGCAATAATAATTGCAATGAGTGAAAGTCAGGATCATGAATGTATGGAAGTGCACACATAGGCAGGTGCTGGTTGGTCACCGGAATGCACAGTGAAATGACTTCACTATGACTTTGTTAGACTTTTTTAGGAGCTAAGACATTTCAACCATAGTTGCTGACAAAAACTATTCTGTGTTTTTAGGGTTTTAAAAAATGTAAAAAATAAAATAAAATTATCTATATATATATATATATATATATATATATATATATATATATATATATATATATATATATATATATATATATATATATATATATATATATATATATATATCAAAGATATAACTATAATATTGCACAAAATTGCATATATCATCAAAATAACACAATTAATATTATGTACAACTACAAGATTTACACAGATTTACAAAATATGACAAGAAAACCATCTCGTGCGATCAGGAGAGGTGAGCACACTAGTTTTGGTGTTCAAATCAGTGTGTGGAAAAAGGGAGATGTAGGTCCAGGTCTCATGTTTAGGTTGTTCATCTATTTTAAATGCCATTTGGAATAGAGTTGTGTACACAAAAAAAGATATGAGCCTGATGAGAAAATATAGGTGCATCCAGGATGAGTTGTTTGTTTGTGTGTGTGTGTGTGTGTGTGTGTGTGTGTGTGTGTGTGTGTGTGTGTGTGTGTGTGTGTGTGTGTGTGTGTGTGTGTTCTGTTTCAATAAAACACAACCCTACAAGCTTGTCAGACAGCTTTCAGGAAAAACTAGTAGCCAGCTAGTTGGACACACACACTATCTATCATATTAATTAAATTTGCACCTTCATATGGTATTTTCTATGCTTTAAATACAATCATTTTAACTTATCTGAAGGTTTCGTGGTGATTAAGAAGGAACAATAGTCTCTCCTCTCATAGCTCAGATGAAATTTGCGAAATTTGCAAGAGAAATGATCCAAAGATACAACTCTGTTTTACATGACTGCCACGTAACAGACACGAAGCACAGCCAGGGCCCTAAATGCAAACTTACAGGTGATGAAAGCAGTCAACCAGCACACTACTACAGGCCAGGTTTAGTCAGGATCACTTATTTATTGAAGTGCATGCATGGCAGGTAGGTCACAGGAATATAGACAGAGTGAGGATCCAAAGTAACCACTGCACAATGAAATGACTAGTTGTGTAGCAGTATAGAGGTGCCAGGTTATTGGGTGACCCTGCTTATACCTAACACCAGGAGGCTTTAATGAGGTGGGCCAGTATAAAGGTGGCACTCCTCCATCAGCTCTTCCTCTTGTGCCTCTGTCCTCCTTGGTGCGTCATTTCCAGGCCAAAGGTCACTTGGTACCAGGTATGGCTGCACACTGCTTCAGCACATTGGTGGCTTAAACTTTTCTGCGTGCTCATGGTATTTGTGTGATTGTAGTGCGACTATATGTGTCTCCAACTTGGCGTTGTTGATGCTGTCTGATGGCTACTGTAACACTAGTGTGGCCAGCGACAGCCGGTGTCCTCTCTCTCCCTCCCTCCTCCTGTGCGAGTGTGTGTCCTAAAACAGGTATGTGTGTTTTTATTATACGTGAGCAACCGCAGTATTTTAAAGTTACATTAACAGCATTTTTCCTGCACGGCTGCGTGCGTTTGGTGCTCGGCGTCATTAGTATTGCGCACCAGATCAGCTTCAGTAACTGTTTATCACGGCTGTGTTTTAACTAGGGCATGGCCCCTGTGTATGGTTGAATGGTGTTTAGCTGATAATTTTATATTTTTTTCTTGGTTTATTTTGATTTGGTTTAATTAGTGTATTGATCATTCTGTTAACTTTGGATTATCTTTTTTTATTGTAATTTGCCCACTAACTTGTTGTTCTTCTTCTTTTTAGTTGCTGGAGTGTGGTGGTGCTGGTGACTGGGTGGTGGTACCCCCCCCTTTGTCTGCTGTGTCCTGGAAAGTGTGTTCTTCACTTCACTGAGTGTGTGGGTCACGTATGTCGGGTGGTTTAAGTTTGCATTTAAGTTGGTGCCACCCCCCCCCACTTACACCTAGCCTTGTCCATCCACTCAGCTCCAGCCCCTTAATTGATTTCCCTTGTTTTGATTTTCGGTTGGATGAATGAAATTGAGATCATTAACCCCAATTGTGAACTGCGTCTCCTGCCTCAAAGAGTATACTTACCTGTGTGCTATGTGCTTTTCCAAATTATTTCTCGGGGTGAAATTCCCCGGGTGGCGTGGTCGGTTTTCTTTCTTAATTTGGTTTAATTCCCCTTTTTGCACCTCATCCTCGCCACAGTTGCAAATGTGTTTCGTCTGTTACTACTTCAGGCTCTATCAGCAAACCTGAGCACTCAGTTGTTTCTGCTGCTTTTATGTGTCAATGTCACACATAGGTTTGTGCTCAACTGAAATCGTGAAATAACCTGGGATAGTACAAAGGGAGAAACTGATCAGTTCATTCGGTGACAAGTCCATAAATCCAGCACCTTGTAGATGGCTGGTCTTTGGCTCATTGCTTTAGTGTCACACCGGACCCATGAGCTAAATGATGAATCCCCTAACTAGCCTGTCACATCTGTACTGTTGTTGGTTGGAAAATGTCTACATATACCATGAACTCTAGTCACACCGTAGTTTTGTAAGTGTACTGAAATAAATAAAAATGTTTAAAGTCAGTTTGAGTTGAAATACTAAAATGTGATATTTAAGGCTAGTTTTCATATTTCCAGTCAGTTGCTAACATGGCAGGATTGCGCCATCTTGTGAACACCGCAGTGAAGCGCAACTGTGTAAAGAGAGGTTTTAGTAACTGTATTTGATTAGATTAAGCAGAAATGTATGTCTTTATGTGAGTGAGTGTACTGTAGTTGCAAGTCTAAAGTTAATCCCAATCTGATTTAAAAGGTCCAGTATGTGTTTCATTAGTATTTCATCACCTGAAAATAAGAATCATTGGCATTTTGGTTACCTTCATGAGCCTTTTTTTAATGTACAGAGGAAGCAGGTCCTCCTTCACCAAGTCCACTAAACATTTACCACAGCCGGAACAGAAACCAAAACACTGTCGTCGGCCAGTTTCACCACCGCTGTAGTTTGTCCTACAAGCTTGGAAGGCTGGAAGAGTGGAGCAGGTGTTCAGTTTGATGCAATCTGCCTTTCCCCACGAGAGGTCACCAAATACAAGACACTGGATCTTATCTTATGTCCTTCAGATAGCAAAATACATGCATTGCCCATATGTATATAGAGAGAATGATCGAACTGTTATTATTCCTTTATTCAAAACTGCATATCCAAATGTATGTTGAAAGTGATGTTAAGTCACTAATCTGGTTTAAAATATATTATAATGTGAAGTACTGTGTTAAACATTTGACACTGCTTATTTCAGAAAAGACCACAATTTATAGTGGATAGCGTTTTTCGTGTACTTTTCACTTTGTAGACCACCTCACATGGAAGATCCTTCTTCTCAGATCTTGTATCAATCTTTGTGACTTTAAAGACCTCATAAGGAGGAATCAGGGCTTCTCTCTCGGACTCGCCAAGCTTCGAGTACAGTGAGACGTCCGCTCCAAAGCATGTAAATATCTCAAAGCATGACTTGTTTCCAAATCTTTCAGCATTGGGGTACCATCCCATTGAGCTGGAGGTAAAGGAGCCAAAGCGAATTCCCTTGTTAAGAACATCTTGGCTAAAGTAGCTGTCCACTCTACGGTAGCCAGTGAGACATCTTTCTGCTTCAGGTTTGCGAGCATTGAGGGTTTGAAGGGCATCAGTCAGGAAAAAGTGAAGTGAGTGATAGCTGAATGTGGTTTTGTATTTAGATTTCTGGGTTCTAACTGCATTATTGAAATCAAGATAGATTCTTGGTTTGTCAAGGGTATAAACATAAATAGCCATTATCTTTTCTTTCCCCAGGGAGGTGGAAGGTCGTTTTCCCCTTTTATGGTTCCATCTTTTGTTGTAGTACTTTTCTGCTTCACTCCAGGCCAAGTTGAAATTTTTGTCTTTGTTTTTCTCATTCGCCAGGTACTCGTTCTTCACTCTGTCCTCCATCTTGTCTTTGCAGCCAGAGTACATGTCATCTACAGCATTTGGAGCCAAATCCAGTGGAACTCTTAACACAGATACGACAGAGTTCTGAAAAAAAAAAAAAACAATGAGGAAAAAATATATATATATCTTACTTGGTGATAATCTTTCCTACAGATGTCAGTACACAACAAACTACCACCTTTGCAAAAGAGACTCCATACATCATGATCACAGCTACCCAAACTGTCCTCATTGCCATCTTCCACCTTGATAGAAACCTGCACAGAAAAAATACCAAATTTTTAGTTATCGTATTTGAATCTGCTGGCTTCCTCTAAATCTGCTGAAGAATGTAAAACTGTTTGGACTTGGAGTGAACTCCTTAATATTTGTTTATGAATCTAGATCAAACAAGGAAGAAATCACTTCTATCCACTTACCACAGTGCTGTTGCTTTGGTGACTTGCTGGTTATATGTTAGCTGAGCTCCTGCCTGTCCTTCCCCAGCTGCAGGCCATTAAAATCAGGGGTGGGACCTGAGTCATTCCACTTTGATTGTAATGAATTAAATAGGTCTGTGCATCTGAGAATTATTCAGTTGCACCATAGATCATAGCCACAACAAGAATACCACAACAGTGTTTCAGTTCTATAGTATAACTATGTCTCAAATTGCTATTGTAGGAACAGAGAGTTTTGCCTCATACAGTAAATATTCAATTCAGTCTCAGGAAAATAATCAGGATACATGCAGGGTCATTTCTAGAGACTCACAGTGACCTTTGACGATAAAATAAATTATTTGTAGTAAAATATGTGGTGATACATATGGTCAAGGACTTCACATGCTGTACAGTATAGAGGCAGGTGGTTTTGCACGATGTCTGATTGTATCGCAGAACTTGAATGGCATCAGTCAGGTAGAAGTAGAAGTAGTGGAACTCAAATGCATTCGTGCTATACTTGTGTCTTCCTGTTTTCACTGCTTTGTTGAGAGCGTGTTGGATATTTTCAATTTTTGTGTACATGTATAAAACTATAGGATGATCTTCTTTCAGGTGCTTGTTCACAGGTTTCTTTGCATTTCTTTCAGTAGAGGCCCAGGCAAAACTGATTTTTTTTGGGGGGGGGAAATGCCACTTAAACACGCCAAACAGGTCTGGCAGGCTGAAATGTAATGTGAGATAAATAATTATTTCCTTGAGAATATTTCCGTGTGACCTGATCTAGCCATTATCACGTTCATATTCTCCATCAACAAGGTATGAGATTGTTTCTGGACAATCAAACAAGGAAGAAATCACTTCTATCCACTTACCACAGTGCTGTTGCTTTGGTGACTTGCTGGTTGAGTGTTAGCTGAGCTCCTGCTTGTCCTTCCCCAGGTGCAGGCCATTAAAACCTGGGTCCTGAGTCATTCCACTTTGATTGTAATGAATTAAATAGGTCTGTGCATCTGAAAATCATGCAGTAGTACCATAGACCATAGTACGGTGTTCATTTTAGGACATCCTCAGATCTCACACTTAGCTGTCAGACTCAAACGAGAAGGCATCAGAGTCGCCTAAAAGTCACTCAGTCTCAGAAAAACCTTTGTCATCTTTAGACAAAACGGCCTCATCCTCACACAAAATGGCATCATCCAAAACAACCTCATCCTCACACAAAATGGCATCATCCAAAACCTCCTCATCCTCACACAAAATGGCATCATCCAAAACGACCTCATCCTCACATGAACCAAGAAACAGATGTGAAACCAAAACCACGCGTCTCATCAGTCAATTTAACACACAAAATCATAGCTGGTTCCTAGTCTTTTAGCAAATTTACATGGATTGCTAAGAATAGCTACAATATTGTTGCTGTTTAGGCTAAATAACAGATGGTCGTGTTGATCAGAGACGGCTGATCATAGTAAAAACGTCCCTGCGGCTGATGAACTGGTTCTGAAGGTTTTCACGAGTGAAATAGCTTGCAGAAAATAATGATTTCCTATTACACCAAAAATATGTTGGCTTGCTGTACCAGTTAACATAAAAACATAAAAAATGTTGGCTACTTTTGCTAATTCATTAAGCTATTCAACAGATCCCTCCTTTGGCCAACGCCCATAAAGGGTTCATACGAGAAGACAAATGATTTTTCGTTCTTAATTATTAAATAAATTATTTAGTATTTATTTTGGTCTGTTCATTTAGCCTAAATAGCAACAATCCATGTGAATTTGCTAAAAGACTAAGAACCAGCTATGATTTTGTGTGTTAAATTGACTGATGAGACGCGTGGTTTCGGTTTCACATTCGCTTCTTGGTTCATGTGAGGATGGGGCCGTTTTGGATGAAGATGACAAAGGTTTTTCTGAGACTGAGTGACTTTTAGGTGACTCTGATGCCTTTTCGTTTGAGTCTGAGATCTGAGGATGCCCTAAAATGAACACCGTACCATAGCCACAACAAGAATACCACAACGGTGTTTCAGTTCTATAACTATGTCTCATATTACTTTTGTAGGAACAGGTGCTTTTAGGAGATTTTTGACTCATACAGTAAACTTTCGATTCAGTCTCATGAAAATAATCAGGGTACATGCAGGGTCATTTCTATAGACTCACAGTGACCTTTGACGATACTATTGTATCAGCGACCCTTACGTCCTTTACACCTGAAAATGTTTTAAAGGTTGAAAAATGTTTTATTTGTAGTAAAATATGTGGTGATACACAGGGTGAAGGACTCCACATGCTGTACAGTATAGAGGCAGTGCAAGACAGGATAAACAGAAAATAGGATAACTTACTATCATATATCATGTCTATTGCATGTTTCTAGGCAGGACATCAGAAACTATTGTTAGAACACACATAGTGAAACATACAATACAATGAAGGTTACATTATAGTTTACATTTTAAAATCAAAATTCACTTTAAACCAAATACATTTTGATATCATTCTCCTTAGCTAAATGACATTTTCTCAATCGTTGCTCCTCTCAAACCTGTCAACATCACCAGATTCTCGTGAACAGCAGCAGAGCACCGAGCACTGCAACCACAAAACACTTCATCTTGCGATTTATAAGAACTAAAGAAATTACAATTAACAGCATCACACATGCTGACATCATCCCAACATTACTTTCTTGCCATTGTGTTAAATCAATTCCAAAATATGACTTTTTGATTTGACTTTGATTCAATTTACAATTCAAATCTCTCCTTGGTGTTTCGGTGCTCTGTAGCTTGTAGACCACACTGCACCATGGGTCATTTGTCAAGACATCAGTGATTTTGAAGACCTCATAGGGAGGAATCAGCACCTGTCCTTTTTGGTTTATAGCAGAATAATATGTTATATCAGCACCAAAGCATGAGTAGATCTCAAAACAAGACACATTGCCATTAAAATCAAAGGACTGTTTGCTTGAAGCTACCCAGGTGAAAGCACCAAAACGCATGGATGTATTATTAACATTGTGGTCAAATTGTTTCCATGTCCTGTGATAGGTGGTTTTGCACGATGTCTGATTGTATCGCAGAACTTGAATGGCATCAGTCAGGTAGAAGTAGAAGTAGTGGAACTCAAATGCATTCGTGCTATACTTGTGTCTCCCTGTTTTCACTGCTTTGTTGAGAGCGTGTCGGACATTTTCCATTTTTGTGTACATGTATAAAACTATAGCATGCTCTTCTTTCAGGTGCTCGTGCACAGATTTCTTTGCATTTTTTTCAGCTGAGACCCAGGCAAGACTGAAGTTTCTGTTGAAGTGACACTCATACACGCCAAACAGCTCGATCACAGAGACTGTTTCAGATCGGCAGCCGTCATACATGTCATCAATGGAGTCTGTCGCCAGATCCAGAGGTGAACCACTAATCTTAGGTTTCTGCAGAGACAAATAAGAAACGGCTACAATGAACAACATTTTATATCAATTATGATTGATTCAGTGTTTTTTTTTTTCAGTGCATGTTGCCTGTCACTCACCTCAGTAGGTTTCTGTGGCCACCATAGTAGTAGAAATGGGTCATGATACAATAGGAGTGCCACTGCCAACAGCACACAAAGGGTTGTGCAATTTCTCAGTGACAAGGCAAGTTTCATATCTAACTGAAAATAATACATCTTATTAGTAAAAATAAAGGTGCTTAAGATCTGATTTCATGCACACTGACTCAGCTTTTGCATGTGCAAATAAAAATACTAGCCTAGTGGCTGAAATGTAATGTGAGATAAATAATTGAGTGAATCCTTGAGAATATTTCCGTGTGACCTGATCTAGCAATTAACACATTCATATTCTCCATCAACAAGGTATGAGATTGTTTCTGGACAATCAAACAAGGAAGAAATCACTTCTATCCACTTACCACAGTGCTGTTGCTTTGGTGACTTGCTGGTTAAGTGTTAGCTGAGCTCCTGCTTGTCTTTCCCCAGGTGCAAATAAAAATACTAGCCTAGTGGATGAAATGGAATGTGAGATAAATAATTATTTCCTTGAGAATATTTCCGTGTGACCTGATCTAGCAATTAACACATTCATATTCTCCATCAACAACGTATGAGATTGTTTCTGGCTTACCTTTCTCTTGTTGTGTGCTTTCAACAGCAGCATGATATTCCTTTGAGGACAAAGGTGCATATGTAGTTTTGTTTGCCATTAAGGAGGCTCCAGCTCACAGGATTTACAGGTACAACCACATACTGTAGACATTCTTTTACACCTTTGCCCAAATGAGCTAACCAGAGCTGAAATTGATCTTATTTTTCATAGTAGCACTTGATAAGTAACCACTTAACAAAGAAAGTTTTTACATTTTGTACATTTGTACTACAAACACTTTATTTAAAAACAAAAACAAATCATTGACTATGATTTCACTGTTTGCCAAGAGGGAGGTTCTACATACTAGTAAATCCTGTTTGGTCACATCCTCAAGTAAAAAACAAACAAAGGTAAGTCGTGGAGTTGCAAAACACAAACAGCACAGACTTAAAGAGACGACATTTGTCGCTCTAATGAAAAGACAAAACCAAATGCTGCTCACAATGTGGTAAGTTCCACAATCATTTTTAGCTCTACCAGCCTTTAAAAAATGTATTGTACATTACATATGGTTTATTGAAGAATCGAATGAAGAGTTAATAGGCAGGCACTAAGTAACTTTAATATGCAGGGCCACATCTCTATTTGTGTTTTTAAATCAGCTGTGATTTTCCGATAGGGTTTGATATGCTATGAGGAATTTAAGGGAAGAGCCACAATCACTAATCCCTTTAGGCAGATTAAACTGTAAAGATGCAGATGAAAATGATTATTGAAACATACAATACAATGAAGGTTACATTATAGTTTACATTTTAAAATCAAAATTCACATTAAACCAAATACATGTTGATATCATTCTCCTTAGCTAAATGAAAATTTCTCTGTTCCAGATGCACTATGGCTTCATGGGAGAGGAAAGCACATCAGAGGAAAACTTTATATGCATGCGCCATTATTTCTCTTGTTCTTTTGGTGGCACTGCTGATGTTTGTTGTCATATATCTAACACTCAACAGGCAGGATATTGCTGACGAGGTATTTAACACTATACATTTGACATAAAACAAAATCAGCTTACTGTTCATTTAGTGTATGTTTCCATCTAGTGGATAAATACTGAACAACATGTTTCTCCTCATTACAGGATTCTATTCAGGAACAGACCTCTGACCTGAATGATGAGGTGTATGACGAATGCAGATCCAGAGCTGTGGTTGTAGATGATAAAGCCATCACGCAGACATGGGATACCAGAACAAACTTCAGTCAAGCCTGGAGCAATGCAGAGCAAAAAGCTAGAGAGCCTGCACACGCCTACATGGAGAAACATCATTCGATTGACATATACATGTATACAAATGTTATGCTGCAACCTCTTGAGTCAGGTCTTGACACTACAGAAAGAGCTGGAAAACAGCTAAAGGAGACATTCGAGTCCCGCTCCCTTTATTTTTCCTTAAGTGAAGCCATTCAGATTCTGAAGCACAGTCAGGTGACATGTCTTACTACAAATTACAAAACAGAGACACTTTTGAATCTGAACACGTCCAACAAACTGGTTCGATTCAGCAGCTTCATGTTAGGTACTGATGGGTGGAACCTCACAAGTAGTGTGTCATGTTTTGAAATATACACGTGTTTCGGTGCTGACATAACATATTATTCAGCCTTGAAACTGAGCAGCCAGGTGCTGATTCCTCCCTACGAGGTTTTCAAAGTCACTGACATAGAGACAAATGCACAGAGGTGTAAAGTCATCTACAGACTGAAGAGCAACCTGAACTGTGTATATGATAAAGAGAGCGATATGTTGCATCCAATATCTGCATTACCAGTCAATGGATTTTGGCTCATTTTTGCTATCATTTGTATCATTATCGCATCTTTTTTGCTACTTGTTATCATTGTGAAGGTGTTAAGAAGCCATAAGTAAACTCCTGTTAACAGTGTTTGGCCTCCTGCATAACAGCACGCTGTTTAAAACTTCACTCACAGGAAAAGAGAAAAATATGCCATATCATATTTGTTCATCCTAAGTAACACATTATAAACTTACAATGTATATATTTGCAGTGTATATATTATGTATGTTATTTACACATTGTGTTCATTGTACACATTTCAGATTTGACATGATGTAATAAAAGTGCTCTGTTGTGCAAGTCTGTTTCAATTCACCTGGTCTGAGGAATACAATACAAAGAGTCCATAGAGCTTGAGAACAGGATTAATTTTCACTGCAATGGTAACAGATCAAAGTCTGAATAAATCATTTGCTATTGTAAGATAAAGACAACATCAGCATGCCCGCCGACGTGTAGTAACAAAGAATAATGTCAATGAATAGACAGCTCTTCTCATGAAGACTCTTTCCAGCATGGCTCAGCATAAGACATGATGTTCTTATTTCACAGGGGCAACACTTCAAGACAATATCTCTGTCGTGAAATGCTCTAACTACACGTGATTTTGCCTCTTATCCTTGATGGAAAAACATTTTTTTATCACTACGTCTAGGTTGCTGAAAACGAACATCTTTATGTCGGTTTCAGGAACTCAGGTCACATGGGTCCTTGTCACCTTATCAAGACTCAGCTGTCCTCATGTTTGTAAAACTACATGGAACCTAACTTGGAGGGTAAACATGATTTTGAACTTTAGAGAAAGTCAAGAGAGCTATGCATTTCTTTAACTGGTAAATGGACTGTACTTATATAGCGCCTTTCTAGTCTTCCGACCACTCAAAGCGCTCTATACTACATATCTCATTCACCCCATTCACTCACATTCATACACTGATGGCATTGGCTACCATGCAAGGTGCCAACTGCTCATCAGTTTGTGGATCTAACCATTCATATACACATATGGCACAGCCTTTGGGAGCAACTTGGGGTTCAGTATCTTGCCCAAGGACACTTCGACATGCAGACCGCAGGAGCCGGGGATCGAACCGCCAATCATCTGATTAGTGGATGACCCGCTCTGCCTGTGAGCCACAGCCGCCCCCACTAACTGGATACACGTTGCCTAAATCAACCTGTAATAGGAATGAGTCAATGAATAGTACTTTCACACCCTTGTCATGTCACTCAAACACATGACTACGTGCCAAAGAAAATGCAGGGTATGTGGGAGGTCATTTATGGAATGCTATTCATCAGCTCGGTCAGTCCTAACTATAAGAGTAAGGAATGAGAGCAACACTCACACACAGTCTTAAAGTTTCCAGATAACACATAATACAATCTACCATGCCTACCTACCTGACCTAGACTGAAGCGGTGCCAATATCTGAATAAGGCTGGACTGCTAAAAAGCAAACACAGGTAAGAGTGTGTGTAAAATCTATTTGTGTCTTGTAATACTTTTCAAAATTGTTATTACCATAATGTTTTTTTCCTTCTTCTTCTTCTTTTATTCATTTGATTTTTTTCTATCTCTATAAAATAAGAAGTCATTCAGATTAAGTCAAACATTGAATGGAAAACAGTTGATTTTAGATATTATATGTATTTTATAAATATTTTGAAATAGAGACTCATTTATATTTGACTGAACAATATTCAATCCAACAAGTACAAGAATATAAAAATTCTATCAATAAAAGCATGTTCTCTTCAAGAATTTTAGTGATACCTCCTGGTAGCATTTTATTATTATTATAATTTTATTGTCATTACTTTAATGTTTTGTAAAAATTTGGAAAAACTTTCATTTCCCTCCTTCTTGCTCTCTGGTTTCTGATTTGCTGTCTCTTTCCTCCTCAGGTGTTTTCACTTGCCAGTTGTTGCCTCGTTACACCTGGTTCACTTCCAGTAACTCCCCCTGTGCTTAATCAGATTTTTTGTTGTTTCTGTGGCAACCTATTGTGGAATTTCCGCATTTTGTGGGGCAGATACTATAGGTGACCAAAATTCCCGTTTCTGTTCAGTTGACTTTAGGTGTGAGAAATAGTACCACAAAACCTGAGCACTGGTGAAGTGAAAACAGGCAAAGAGAGTGAGTTGGACAGCTGAGTAAAGTAAACGGTAGCAACTCAGATTCCTTCCTCTTCATCCTTCGTCATGGCTGCGAGGCAGGCAGTTATGCTCCTGCTGGTGGTGGTGGTCCTCTTCTGGCCAGGCCTCATTCACAGCTTCCAACCACTCTTCACATTTGATGGGAACTCCACCACTCACCGTGTCATCACAGAAAGGGCGGTCCTCCGAAAGACAGCAGAGGTCTGCCGAGACATCGCTGCTTCTGAGGGAAGGGACTTCAGCCTGACTGTGAGTTGGAAAACTGAGAAAGTGTGAGAAGTACGGTAGCATATCAACATCTAGAATATGTCTTTTTATCATCCAATAATTCAGTTTCATGCAGACAGAAACATGAGAGGTCAGCGTTTGTGTTTAAAACATGCACTCAGTGATATGTCGTTCCTATGTCTCCAGATTGATGACAGTCTGTCAATAGACAAGGTGCAAAGGGCCTGTTCGTCTGCAGGTACCTCCACTTCTCTCCTCTCAACTGTCATTTTCCAAACGTCCATTGCAAAAATGTATTTTAGCAACGCACAAGTGGACTTGATTTTTGCACTGAGTGAGGAGCACCATTTCGATGATGAGACCTTCCAGGGAGGACGGGATGTCATCACAGCAGGTATATGTCAAGCATCGCTTTCCTAAATATCCAAGTACCCAAAACATAACGACAATACATATTTCAGGAGTTTTGTTGACAACTTGTGGTCAGCTTTTGTACCAGAAAGAGCAAATGTTTAGAAAGTTAATGATGGTGAGGCTTGACCACACAGGACTAATAGTGATCTATACACTCTCTTAGTGTCAGGTGTGAAAAGTGTGAACATGGTCATATTTAATAAAGTCCCTCATTGCTGTTCATGATGTAGTTTAATTATTTTATTATTATTCTTTTCCACTGACAAGAGAAGGTTGGTTTCCCACTGGCCAGACACCAGAATAAATTTGATCATTTTAGGGAGAGTTTAGTGCATTTAAATAAGACACTTATTTTTCTATTGTGTTTCAGGTTTTGCAGCTATATATCTTCACATCTTGCAAAGTGCAGCTTCACTTTGTCTCTCTTATCTCTGTTGTCTATTTCACTGTTAAGGCGTGTCTGCTGTCAAAGCCAGTGTTAAGAAGGAGAACTTTGTCGGAGGGAGGTGGATTCTTGGAGCAGTCTGTCATACCCTACAGGTGAGAGTGATTTGTTATCCATTGTTGTGTGGTGACATGACTAAAATAACAGGCCATGACGGTGTGTCAATAATGTTTTGTATTCTCTGTATGAAGGACTTCTACAGCCACAGTAACTGGGTGGAGCTGGGGAACAATGCTCCCCACAGTGCTCTGATCAGACCAGACCAACCTCTTGAGAATTTAGCAGGTACTGTAAGATGCTGTTGTCTATCAACACTGCTTAGTCACACTGAGTGCATATGCATGAGTGAAAAATCACACACACATTGTCATATGTTCAGGTTACCTGTCATTTGTCAGTTAACAAATACCCACCCTGCCATTAGTCATGAGGTGTTGCAATATATTCATAGACGTAAAGACGCAGCAGGCTTTGTGAAAACAGACACTTTGTCACTCAATACTTCATTTAAAACACAATCTCTCACTGATTAAAAGCGATGTTCACAATTTCTGCAGTTATAAAAACCATTAAATCATAATTATTTATGATGGTTTTGATTTTCTACAGGCCTAAGTGTTCCAACCTGTAGAAACTGTACAGGAGGGAATTGTGAGAACAACATTTTGCCCGACGTGCTACAGCAGGGGCTTCTCACTTCAGGCTACTTTAACATCTTCTCTTCAGCAAAACCAGCAGGTAACTTTACACAATCATCTACTTCTTTGTTGCACTCCATTGTCGGTATTTAGTGAACGTGTAACAATGTATAGCTAACTTAACACACATTCTCTCTGCCCTAAGGTAAATGCAGCCACGGTGGACTATTTGACAAGACAAGCAGACAGGACCCAGTGGGGGGTATCAGTAAGGATGACATTGGGTCCAGTCATGGTTCACTTCACCACAAAGCGGCTGATCTGGCTGTGAATGCCACTATAGAGCTACTTGAGGACATCAGATTAGCTGTAGGAGACAAGAACTTCTTGCGGTATGGAACACGTTTTAATAATAGCATGATCCTATTAATCATTGTGTCTATATATAGGGCATGCAGTCAAGATATTTTAATGATATAGTCATCTTTGCATAAGGTCAAATGGTAATCACTGACCACTGAAAGATAAATCATCCATGATCAGCAGGATACGGTAATTATATTTTATCTGTCTGTATTTGATCTCTCTCGTGTTTCTACAGATTGATGGGCCTCTCCCAGTCCTCTGTTCTGTGTTTTGTCATTGACACAACAGGCAGCATGAGCGATGACATAGCTGAGGCTAAGAGAGTTTCCTTTAGCATCATTGACAGTAAGAGAGGAACGCAGCAGGAACCCTCTGCCTACATATTGGTACCTTTCAATGACCCAGGTAAGTTTTTGTAGTAGTGAAGACCGCTATCGAAGAACTCACTTTCATATGCTACCTCTGACATTTTCTAAATAAAGTATGCCTAGTCCTACTGTGAACATTAAGAAAAGCTGTGTGTGCTTTAGCCCCAGTTGTCAATTAAAATTAACAATCATGTGATTGATGGTCAGTGGTTATGGTTCAATATTCCAGGTTTTGGACCTCTGATTATGACGACCGATGCAGACATCTTCAAAGACAACATCAACAAGCTCTCTGCAAATGGAGGAGGAGACATCCCAGAATTGTGTTTGTCTGGACTGCAGGTATTGACAAAAGTGTTCCAAACATGTTGTTAATTTAGACAAGAAAGTTTTGTGTAAGTCTTTAGTCTTTTTCCCCCTCAGATCTGGACTCAATTTCAAATAAATTGATAAATGAAAAAAATCAAATTAAAATCAATCTTTTTTATTTATTTTTTTAATTCTAGACCATTTTTAAAATAAATAACACTGTTACCTGTCACACTATACATTTGCTAGCTTGCCCTGACTGCAGCTCCACCCTCCTCTGAGATCTTTGTCTTTACCGACGCTCCAGCTAAAGATGCTCATCTGAAAAGCACCGTCACTGCCCTGATAGAGAGCACCAAGTCGGTGGTAAGAGTCGACTTTTCATCACCTTTGCTCTTTGAATGTCAATATGTTTGATAAAGAAATTATAAAAAAAATTTGAATTATATTGCAATATAACCTTCACAAATGTTTTCCATCCTCATACTTTTAGGTAACTTTCATGTTGACAGATGTCCTAGCCAGTCGGCGGCGCCGTAGAAGTACCGGGGGTGTGAGTCCACGCTCAATGAGCCAATCAGATGCCCAGCTGTACCGTGACCTAGCCCGAGCCTCTGGAGGTCAGGCTATTGAGGTCACCAAGTCTGACCTCTCTCTGGCTACAAGTGTAATTGAGGATTCATCAGCCAGTGCTGTGGTAAGACACTGAACAGGATAAGACATAAGATGGTATTGTACTTTATGTATATAAAAATGCAGTTTCTGTTGCTTTGTCTTTCAGGTGACAATACTCCAAGTAGTGAAGAATCCTGGAAGGCCTGATAATTTCACATTTACTGTTGATGGCTCTCTAAGGAACATTACCGCCTACATCACAGGAACCTCGTCTCTCACCTTCAATCTCTCCAGCTCCTCAGGTGTTGTTAGAGCTATTGTTCTGATTGTTCCATCAGCCTTTTATTCCCTCCTTCATCTTATATTAAAATTTAAATTAAACCTTAAATTAAAATTCTCTCCTCTAGGTGTATCTCAGAGTTCCAGTCAGTCCAGTGGTCCTCTAGCATCTTTCACCACAGCAGGAAACCTACGTCGTTTAAGCCTCAACACTGACAATCAAACAGGAACATGGGAAATCCGTGTTGTCTCTAATAACCCTTACTCTGTTAAGGTCACAGGTCAGTAATATGGTAATTGACTTGTTGTCTATTTGCTGTTGTAAACGTTAGCTCTACTGATCTGTTTTGTCTGTGTCTCTGTCTGTGTGTGCATGTATCAGGTCAAAGTTCAGTGAACTTCATTTTTAACCTAGTGGAAGCTCATGAAGGGGCTCACGGGGACTTCAGTCTAAAGGAGGGGCGCCTTCTGTCAGGTCAGACTGCTTTTACAGTCCCCAAAAATGAAAATAGCCCAGCCCATCAACTCAAACTAGTCTGTCCCTTCACAAGCCTTTTAATCTACTTAAGTTATGTACATAACGTTCATCAAAGGACCTGTCTCAACGATAATCATCTAGTTTCCCTTTCTCACTTATCATAACTTTCAGGTGGTAATGCCAGCCTCTTGGTCTCTGTGACAGGAAGTGACACGGTAAAGGTCACAGAGGTCACTCTGTTTGACAGCTCCGGGCCAACAGAAGTCAATGGAACACTTCAGGCATGTCACACACACTGTATTACACTTTTTTAATCTTAAAGGACCATAGCCAGGAGCTAAAGTGTATAGTACAGTATTTCTGTTGTTTTTCCAAACAAAAGCATGCAAGGAAAAAAAAAGAGAAAAAGTTTAATTATCTTTACTACCTAGAAGAACACCATGGGGTATGGTTGATTGTATTTTTTGTTCTGACTCACACATCTACAATGTCCTTGAATGCTCCACCAGTGAGTCCATAAACAACATTTGCAGTTTCATGCAATGTTGATGTAACTTAATGTGAGTAACTTAGTTAACTATTGAAACAAAGCTTCTTGTCTATAAACGTAGATTTTCAGTAAGTCAGAATGAATTTGAATCACTGGCTGCTGCGAATTTAGGAAACGTTAGATAAGCTTTGTGTTAGTGGCAGTGGTCCAGCTCAAAGTCATTTAATCTCTCTCATTTATTTCAAGACAAAGCATGATGGGAAGTTTTGATATATTGTGGCAGGGAATGACAATGACAAAGGTACAATGTTGTTGTCATGTTGTGCTCTTAGGATTTATATGCAAAGCAGTGACGCTGCAAGTACATAGTAAAAACAACTGCATGCATCTGTCAACCCTGCTGTCAACCCTGTGACAAGGTTTGTCTTTTCTCTATCCGTTCTCCACAGGGGTTCGGAAGTGGTAACTTCCTGGTGACATTCAGTGGAGTCCCGGCAGGTGACTTTGTGGTTCGCCTGAGAGGAGAGGACAGCAGCTCCACTTCCAGGGCAACACCGAGCAGCTTCCAGAGACAGGCCTCCACACAGATCAAGACCTCAAGCATCTCCGTCACTGTGAGCTCAACCCATCAAATAGTTACTGATATTGGCTTCAGCTAATCACATTTAGTAGTGGAGTATTTAGATTAATGTTGGTTGATTCTAAGAAATATAAAGACAAACTTAAATGCTTTGCCTCATGACTCAAGCTTTGTTTTGTCTGCCTATCCTCACAATACCTGAGCCAAATATATGGAAATCGTTTTCATCTTATACTTTCTAACATAATTTCATGTGTACTTCTTTCCACTGAAAGCTACTATGACACAGGCACCCATCAACATATACTTATGTACGAAACAAAAACATATGTATAAATGTGTTTCTCCTCGTCTTTCCCCCATTTTTTCAGACCCAAACAAACAACACTAACATAGAACCAGGCTCCACCGTCTCCATCCCTTTCACAGTCGCCACAACCACCAACGGAGTTGTTAATGACTCTGCAACTGGGACATTCACAGTGCGAGCCAACAATGACCGGAGCTATTCTTCAACTTCACCCAGCACCATCACCATAGCAGCAGACAGTGGAGGCAAAGCCAATGGCACTGTGACCTTAACAGTACCGGCCAGTGCTTCATCAGGAACACAAGTGACCCTCACCATTGAGGCAGAAAATACAGCCGCCACTGACATCAACTATGCTGTCCTCAGGTTTTCTGTGGCTGCCAAGGTAAGATAAAGACATATGTACTTTAGTTGGATGTGGAATAAAAAAGAAGCAGGATAAAGTCCAGGTTTTGATTTAAAAAAAGAAAAGAAAAGAGTGATTCCAGACAAATGAGGCCAAGAGATGCTAGTATTTCTAATTTACAGTGTTTTACTGTGTCGTAAAAACAACCCCTTTCTTTTGGCCATTCATTTTCTTTGATTTGATGGTGTTGATTCGGTGTTGCTAATGTGTCAAAGCCATAAAAAGCTGATCAATGTAACTATGCAGTTTTCGTTCATGTTTTTTTTTTGCCTGTTTCATTGTAATTTCTATACTCCCCCATTCCTATCTTATTTCTTCATCTCTCTTTTACTTTCTGTGCCTCCAGGTGACAGATGTTAGCCGCCCAGTGTGTCAGGTAGTCAGTTCTTCAACCGACTGTCCATCCTCTTCATCACTCTGTGCTTCCTCCCAGTGGGAATTCATTGCTAATCTCACCGATGGCATCAATGGGACTGGCATTGAGAGCGTCACCATCCGCCAAGGGAACGGTACCCTCAATACCAGCACAGTTGTTGGAACAGGCGGTGAGAACATTACAGTGGCCACCTACGTCGCGTCCTGCTGTTCACAGAATGTAGAGCTGGCAGCTGTGGATGGAGTAGGAAATGTAGGGACTTGTGTGGGACGAGCTCGAGAATCTACCACAGCTGCCCCTGTGACTACAGCCACAGCCACAGTTAACACAACAAGCTCAGGGGGACACACTTTGAGCATATCACACTGTCTCTGGATTAGTGTTGCAGTTTATTTTCTTTGGAAGTAAAAGATACATGGAAGTTACACAGGGAATTGTAGCACATGAATCAAGGTTTCTACATATTTGATTGATTTAATCAGTTGTGTTTAAAATGAATTACTGTCGGTTTAAATAATAATTTCTTGTATTAATAATCACATTTTTCATTTTCTGATTTGATTTTATTATATAAAAATTACGAGTTACTTTGAATGATTTATTTACATTCCTGGTGGTGGGTGGATTTGCACAGCCATCATGGTGTGGAGAAAGTGGTGAACGCTGAATTCATTGGAAAAAGTTCTACTCTCCAAAAAATAATAAATAGTTTTAGGATTTTAGTCATGACCTAGCTGTTATTATACAGTGTGATGGCGTGTGGCAGGAAAGATTTCCTGTATCTCTCCCTTCGACAGCGGAGCTGTAGCAACCTGTGGGAGAAGCTGCTCCGCTGTCTGTCCACTGTGTGGTGAAGAGGGTGCTGTTCATGGTCCATGATGGAAAACAGTTTATTCAGCGTCCTCCTCTCCACCACAGTCTCGAGAGACTCCAGTCTCAGTCCAAGCACAGAGCCAGCCTTCTTGATGATCTTAACAAGTCTGTTGGTGTCGCTGGCTCTGATGCTGTTGCCCCAGCAAACAACAGCAAAGAAGATTGCACTGGCAACAACAGACTGGTAGAAGATCTCCAACATCTTGCTGCACACGTTGAAGGATCTCAGCTTCCTCAGGAAGTAGAGTCTGCTCATCCCTTTCTTGTACACAGCCTCTGTGTTAGATTTCCAGTCCAGTCTGTAGTCTTCCACCTCCTCCATCACCTCCCCTCTGATCCCTAGTGGCTGTGAAGGCGTCTTCTTCCTCCTGAAGTCGATCACCATCTCTCTGGTCTTGTTGATGTTCAGCCTGAGGTGGTTCTGTTCGGACCAGTCTACAAATCTGTCTATCAGTGTCCTGTACTCCCCCTCCTCTCCATCTTCTATACACCCGACAACAGCTGAGTCATCAGAGAACTTCTGCAGGTGACATGACTTAGAGTTGTACTTAAAGTCGGTGGTGTATAAGGTGAAGAGGAAGGGAGAAAGCACAGTCCCCTGTCGAGCTCCTGTATCACTGACCACCACATCAGACAGCCCACTGCCCAGACGGACAAACTGTGGCGAAATTAAAGAATGTGATCCTCACTGTGCCTCCCCCACCATCCAGATGCATATGGGCTCATTGCAGCAGGTAAATGACAGCGTCATCAGCCGAATTGTAGAACATGGCAAGACCTACAAAACGTCTCTTGGAGCAATGGGCTACAATGAACAGGAAGCGAGATATTTAAGATTGAAAATCACCATTTTTGCTGTTTCGGGCTGGTTCCTCCTCCTAGGGATTTTATCCAATTCACTTTAAACTTGGTAGGTGTGTTCATGTAGACTTCCTGAGTAAAAGTTATTAAAATTATGAATTTTAGGGAAATGTTGCGGGCGTGGTGAACCATAAAAAGATTCAAAGAAGAAATCGGCAGGAAGCACCTTCTCAGAGCTGTCTGAAACTTCTTGTGGTTATCAAGACCGATATTATGCACATTTCGACATGCGCGAGGGCCCGACCATCGCTGCCTGCAGCTTTAATTACTGTCATTATTGCTACCATATCTGCTACTGTGGTCTTTTTTTATTCATTGTGATTCATTGTCATTCTGTCAGTCATTGTAATTGTACAATATGTTTGTGTTGATTTGTCCTGTACACGTGACATTTATTGCACGTCTGTCTGTCCTGGGAGAGGGATCCCTCCTCTGGGGCTCTTCCTGAGGTTTATTCCACCTTTTTTTTTCCCCTGTTAAAGGGGTTTTTTGTTGGCAAGTTTGTACTTTGTGACTTTGGGCTATATAAATAAAATTGATTTGATTTATTTTACCAGGTGGCATGGTTCCTGAACTGACTGAATATGGCACAGCCCCACCAGCTGCCACTGCCTACAACGTTAAAATGTTGCACAGATTTTAATTTGACATTTTAGACGGGCGAGCATCTACAGAGGAGAACCTTTTAGACTTTTGTAACATGACTGTACCTCTGATGCCACTCGCAGGGCAAACCCATTTTTATATTATATTTGTATTGCTTATTTTTTAGCCCAGTGGTATCAAAGAAAATCATTCTCTTGTGGCTTCCAGCATGGCGATAGATCTTTAGTTTTATTTTATGAGTGGAGGAAGCATCATCACAAATAATCACTATTTACTGTATGAAATAGTTCTGTTACAATAAACTGTAATTTAAGAAACAAACATTGTAGCAGAAAAGGCCTTTAAAATGTGTCCTAAATCATATATAGGTAAAGTCATTTTCTTTTTTATTCCTGGTCACCCTGCATTGATTTCTTTACAAAGTTATGTTCACAGATGCTCACAAGTTCTCATAATCTGATTTCTGTGATCAAAATTGTGATCATCTTCTTAATCCCCTGATTTTTGCTGGTTTTCTCAGAAATGTTGGATCTGCAGGAATACTTTAATCTTCAACCTTTTTTTTAATTTCACCGTTTTAACCTGTTTATATACTGGTTTACTAGCCTATATGTGTTTATGATTTCAGGTCATGAATAATTATTATTGGTTATTAAATGCCAAGATAATTTCTCAATGATCTGCACCCTCACAGTCACAATTATTTTAGTGAAAATTGTCAATTATGCCAAAAAACTGGCGGACCCCCTGCAGTACCTCTGCAGACTCTGTAAGGGTCATCTTAAAACTGTTTCACAGGAATCAAACATCAGTGACTTTAAAGAAAATCCACAATATATAGTGTCACTTCATACGTCTTGTGTTTTATTTAACATTAATATACTTAAGTTTTAAAGCAGAGTGTGTCATGGTTGCACAGGTTGACCCAGGATGCAGGTTCGGACAACGGTTAAAGAGAATGGGATTTATTGAGGTGTGGGAAGAGTGGGGAAGGAAAGGGCCCAATACGAGGTGGAGGGAATGGCTGAGGTGATGCAGTGGTGGGAATGGTTGGAGGCACGGAGTCTGGACTGTCTGAAGGTGGTGGATGAAGAGCAGGCAAGCAGTGTGTTGTGTGACGATGGTGGTGGACCTGAGCACAAGAGAACGGTGGTTAGGGTTCAGGAAAACAACAAGGAGCACAAGGAACAGGTAGTTAAGACGCGCTGTACCACGGCGGCTGAACAAACGATCTGACGACAGGTGGGAGGAAGGCCAGGGTTTTTATGCGGGTGGAGTGATGAGTAGATGGAAGGCAGGTGAGGTGAGGAACGGGAGAAGGAGCGGCACGACGAACATGATCACCACATGCAAAGGGATCAGGAGGAGGAGGGAATGGCTGAGGTGATGCAGTGGTGGGAATGGTTGGAGGAGGCACGGAGTCTGGACTGTCTGAAGGTGGTGGATGAAGAGCAGGCAAGCAGGATGTGACGATGGTGGTGGACCTGAGCACAAGAGAACGGTGGTTAGGGATCAGGAAAACAACAAGGAGCACAAGGAACAGGTAGTTAAGACGCGCTGTACCATGGAGGCTAAACAAACGATCTGACGACAGGTGGGAGGACGGCCAGGGTGGAGTGATGAGTAGATGGAAGGCAGGTGAGGTGAGGAACGGCAGGTCTGCTTAATTTGATGATTAACCAGGAGGCACAGGGAAATGTGCCACGCCCACAACACAGACAGACAAGTAAACACAAGGATGGGGAAACAAGGAGAAACACAGAAACAACCACAGTCACGACTGCCATCGTGACAGAGTGACAAAGTCAGCTCAGTGGACTGAGGACACGGTGAACAGCGGCAGCTCAGGCAGTGGGTGGGGAGACAAAAATACAATAAAGAATAGTTAGTGAGACAGACAAATAACCTCTGAATTACTAAATCAGTATATGATTCACAGTAACATAACTGACGATGTACGGTGAACGACAGCGGCTCGGGAGGGAGAGAAAGACAAAAGCATGAGTCAAACAATCTGTGAATCGTGCAGTTATTGAAAATGTGGTATTATATGGATGCAACACAATTAAGTTGGTATCCTATCCTGCCCTTTAGACGAGGGGTCGACAGCCCTGCCAGTTGCAAGGGCTTCCCGCAGCATTTCCGCCCAGGAGGAAAGAAAAGTCAACCCAGTCATCGCGTCAAAGAAAGAGGGAAGGATTAAAACAATAAAAAAAACCTCAGTGCAAGACGCTACCTGGGTTTGTGGACAGCCCCGCCAGACGCAGATGCTGTCGGGGGATTTGTTTGCCCAGCCAGACGCAAAGGCCACCCCACAGAGTTAAAAAACTTAACTAAATAACTTAACTTAACTAAATGATAAATCAACAAATTAATAAATGTTTGGAACTATTTACATACGGAGACGATGGATGGTCCCAGTGCAAGATGCTACCTGAATCAGAAACAAAGACGGCAAAGATCAATATACAAATATTTACGTGAAAAGAATATTTGAGCTGTACAAGATGATCTGCGTTAATGTACCTGGGTTTTCACAACCATCCTCAATCCGAGTCGCTGACGTCACCAACGTGGCACCTTGGCAGCAGGCTCCTCGTCCTCTGAGTCCTCCCTGCGCCTCCTGCCAGAGGAGCCTAGGTCAGAAGAGAGACTGCTGTCAGAGGCTGGAGAAGCAGGAGGAGAAGCAGGAGAAGCGGCAGGAGGAGAGGGAGGAGGAGCAGCAGGAGGAGCGGGAGGAGGAGCGGCAGGAGGAGCGGGAGGAGAAGCAGGAGGAGCAGCAGGAGGAGCGGGAGGAGGAGCGGCAAGAGGAGCGGCAGGAGGAGTGGGAGGAGGAGCGGCAGGAGGAGAGGGAGGAGGAGCGGGGGGAGGAGCGGGAGGAGGAGCGGGAGGAGGAGCAGCAGGAGGAGAGGGAGGAGGAGCGGGGGGAGGAGCGGGAGGAGGAGCGGGAGGAGGAGCAGCAGGAGGAGCAGCAGGAGGAGCGGGGGGAGGAGCGGCAGGAGGAGCTGCACGACGAACATGATCACCACATGCAAAGGGATCAGGAGGAGGACTGAGAAAAAACCAAAGTCGAATGGTAACATCAGGATTAGGGCGAAGAACAATAAGGTGAGCAGCATGAGGGAAGCGAGGAGGTTCAGGGTGAACCCGAGGAGCAGCAGGGACAAGAGGAAAAAGACGCTGCCACTGCAGCCTGGAATGCTGTTGCAAAACCTGCCGGGGCGGAGGAAAGGGAGGTCTGCCAACGTCCTCCCTTCCACCGCCGCCAGGCACAGCCTCATCCTCCCGAAACTGATAAACCAGCCTGACGACCGGGTCGTCAGGAGGCATCTCAGGATCAGGATTCTGAGGGCGAAACGGGCCACCTGAGGAAGAAGAGAAGGAGAACAAAAGTGAGATTCTGATACGCTGCAGCAGATGCATTGCAATCACTTCAAGAGAAAACAACAATAAATGTGACACATGCAGATATTTGGACATTTTCTCTGGGCAATAACTGTCGGCACAACATGTTAAACTGTGTATCTTCCCTCTAATAAGCAGTGTGTGGCATTAATAAGGCACCAAAGCGCTAAAGAATTGAAGCTGTATTCATTCAGATTTAGTAGTAACATTGTTTTTCATGACTGTGTGTCACTTCCATAAAGTCTGCAATAAGTTATGTTTCTATAAATATCATCCTATTATTGTGAACTCTTTGCTAAAATAGGAACAACAATGTAGGAACAAATATGATATCAGTATCAGAATCAGAAATACTTTGATTATAATAATAATTACGAATATATATATATGTAAAGCTTTATACAAGATCATTAACATTAAATAAATAAAGTAAATGTCCATGTATGTGTGTCAGCTAAGGGAGGCATTATAGAGATGAATGACCGCAGGCAGGAATAAGTTCCTGTGTCGCTCTGTGGTGCATTTCAGAGAGAGTCTGCTGCTGAAGGAGCTCCTCTGCAGAGCCAGTGTGTCGTAGAGAGGGTGAGAGACTTTGTCCAATATGGAATGAAGCCTGGACAGCATCCTCCTCTCTGCCACGGTCGTCAGAGTGATGTGCATAGACATTGGTGCGCCATTACGCACGGCAAACGGTGGATACTCTGAGCATTAATCCTTCGAAATAAGCTCAAAACAATCTGCACCTCGTGGTAAAGTATTAATATACATCAGGATGAAAGTACACGACAGTTTTGGTTGTGGATCTAAAGACTTTCAGACACTTCACTTCATTTACTGTCTGGCATTTTGAGCATATCTGATAATTAGTTGACAACTTTAAACTTGAAAAGTTGCTCTGATTGTCACTATGTTCAATTAAATTCTTAAATTAAATTAAATTAAATTAAATTGATATTGATGCGTTTTAAATTAAACTTCATTGATCACAATAAACTTCAAATCAAATGTAAACAGGTTACCCTGGCAACGGGCCCCGGTTTGTTTACATTTGCACGTTTCGACGTCCAGAACGTTCAATGGTCTCCATGGTGCACCAGAAAAATACATGTACTTTTTTGTCATTATTCGAAAAATATAATGTTTTTTCCTAAATGTTGGTCGATACATTTGCAAAAAAGTAATGCCTTCAACTAAAAAGATATTTTTTCATCACTACACAATTATTAAAACATTTTGCGCCTGTCCGGAAACATTCAAACAATATTTACCATCTAGAAATCATTTTACACCGAGAAAAAACTAAAAATAACTATCAACACATTTCAGTATTCAACATTCAGTCCAATTTCTTATCATCTAATAAACATTTTTAACCGAGAAAAACATCGAGTGTAAACAAAAACTGTGTTTTCCGAACAGGCCAGTTTACATGAATTAAATATACATTCTGTACTAAAAAATGACGATGATTAAATAAGTTTGGAAAAAGTTTAAAAGTTGTCTTACGTGACATGTCACAGCAGGTTGGTCTTTTAGTATTTCACGGAGCTTTCCTCTCGTGTAGGGTGGGTTCGCGGAGCTTTCCTCTCGTGTAGGGTGGGTTCACGGAGCTTTCCTCTCGTGTAGGGTGGGTTCACGGAGCTTTCCTCTCGTGTAGGGTGGGTTCACGGAGCTTTCCTCTCGTGTAGGGTGGGTTCACGGAGCTTTTCTCGGTGTAGGATGAGTTTTCAGGTTGGGTTCAACTTTCTCACGGACAGGTGTTCACACAGGTCAACAACGTCTCGAGTCCAAACGAAAGTGAATAATTCCTTAATTCTGCGTGCCCTTACGTCACCACGGTCTGTCTCCATGACAATGACGGATGCACGTGCGTGCGTGATGGAGATCACGGCATCAATAAAGTGGTGCGTGTGATATTTGATTGACTCAGCAACCCTCGAATAAGGAGGACTGTAATCAAAGTATCAAAGTTGTACAAGTGTTTAACAGTGCAACACACACAACGGGTTACAGAGAAAAGGCTCCCCGAGGAGCTCTAACAGTTGGTTCTTATACATTTTTATTTTTTAATGGGCTGTCTTGGACACCTTCCCACTGATACAGTTAATATCATAACGTCCTTGTTTGCTTTTAAGTTCAGTAATAAGCATTATGTTTTATTTTATTTTATTTCTATTGCTTGTCTTAATGTCCAATGTTTTTCCTTGCCTCTGTAAAGCACTATGAATTGCCTTGTGTACGAATTGTGCAATACAAATAAACTTAAATGATACTTCCCTAACCTGTCTCTCTTGTCCTTGTACTATTTTTATAATTATCTCTCCCTGCCAGCCTCAGTGAAATACAGGCCAAATAAGGGAAGCGGACAAGACATGCAAAAAACAGGACACACACACACACACACACACACACACACACACACACACACACACACACACACACACACACACACACACACACACACACACACACACACAGGCATCAATCTTACTTTACCTACCCACTGATCTTTCAAAGGCACAGTGTGTGAGATTTGGCAGTAAACTGTATATTTTGCTGGCAATTTTCTGGAACTCTGTTGAACTCATAAGTCATAAGTGTTCATCTATGGATGTGTAATGTTCTTTTTGTGTCTGTGACTCATGTTTGATGTGGGTGAGGCTTCATAAGAAAAAGGTGATGTCATGTATTTCATACCATCATCAGAGTTTGGGTTTACGACATGTGTGTGTGTGTGTGTGTGTGTGTGTGTGTGTGTGTGTGTGTGTGTGTTTTATCTTTGACAACTTATCTTATTAGTATTTATTAATTTTCTTGGAATTATTAATTTGGTATTCAGAGTTCTGTAAAACAAAGATCATCATCACGATTCCATAAACAATAATAGAATTATCGCCCACTGGGGTTTTTAGTCTTATACATCAATAACAGTTTTTCCTTTCCTGTATATGACGGAAACATTGTGCGGACATCAACTCCACCCTTCTCTCCGATCTTTGTCTTTAGTAAGACTCCAGCCGAACCACTTGACAAGAACCATCACAACCCCCATAGAGATACCACAAAGAAACAATAAAGTAATTCTAAACATACTGTAAGTGGGCTTATGTACACATGTAAACACACACCTCCACCAAACACCTATAGTTTAGCTGGTTATCAATTCAAACTGAAAATCAAACATTAGAAAACCTGAGAAATTAGTGTTCTTAATAATCCCTACTCTGTTAAGGTCACAGGTCAGTAGTTTGAGGAATTCAGGGTGAGCGGATGAGATGTTTTAAAAACTACCAATATGTTTTTTGTATGTAGGAAATGTGGGAACATGTGGCACAGACTCTACCACTGCCACCGCACCAACTACAGCTGCAGTTGAGAAAACATCCACTGCAGGGCACAGTTTGACTCTGGGTCAGTGTTACGCTTCTCTCCTTTAGAAGTAAAAGAGATAAATGGAGATAAAAATTTAGCAAATGGTGCAGCATTAATCCAGTGCCCTTTGAGAATCTTTACAGGTTTCCTTTTTTCTTTTTTATATGGTGTGTTTGAATTGAATTCTGATTACATTCACAAGTGCCTAAAATAGAATATTTGATTTTACATGCAGATGAAGTAATTTTACATTACATTTCTTGTTGTAGGTAGTAAGCTCATTTAGAAGTAACTGAATGGTTACTAGATTGTGGCTTTATGAAATGTTTGAATGTTATTGAATTCATGGGGACATTTTATTTTTAGAGTAGAAGAAAATGTTTAGTCTACTAAGTCATTCCAGTATAAAGTTTTTACTTTTGTTGTTACTAGTTCATGTTGCAGTTTATAAATATACTTTTACTATGAATTTGATATTTTTTTGTGTAAAATGACTATTTTTTAACTCAGTAAAAGATCTTAGTATTTTTTTCAACTATAAATTCATCACTAGAGGCTGTGATTTTGAACATGCAACAGAAAGAATAACAACACCATTGCAATAGCTAGTAAAGTTTATTTGTCTATTTCAGAAAAAAGTAAAACAATTACAACAAAGAACCAAATGAACTTCAAAGAGCAGTAAAAATATAACAAATACAATAGTTAAACTGGAAGAACTAAGAGCGACTTCCAGCAGCCGAACAACAATGGCACTTCTGGGCCCTGTTTCACACAGTGGGAGTAATGCAGAAAGCCGGTTAAGCCAGAACCACACCTGATCTCCAACACTAAGTGCAGTACACAGAGCAGTTTCATGCAGTTCTACAGCCAACTCAGTGATCCTGGTCGGTGAGACAGGTCCCAGTTATCAGGAGACAGCACAACAGCCTGGCCGAATGCAAACTGCATTATTAGGAGGGGAGGAGGAGTGAGAAGCTTGGTCCTTCTATCCAAAAGAAATAATGATAAACTAATTTAGATTTTCCTTCAAACAATACAGCAACCACAAAATCAAAGTACAGCAGGTTTACTACAAAGAAAAGAAACAGAAAAGCCAATCACCTCTCAATTAATATGGCAAGTAAACGTCAAAGCAGCCACTCCACTAAAAAGAAATGCTTCATTTTGTTTTACAACTTGTACAAATTTTGCCCTGCAGGGTCACCAAAAGCTTCTGGAGAGTGCACCACTACAATGAGGAATCTTGATACTCTGTCGCCCTCAATAGATAACAATCACATCATAGATACAGACATATTTAACTCCTAGATTAAAACAAACCTTTAATTCATGTCTGTGAAGATGCCATCTTTACAACACAAACACTAGATAATGTCCTTCTTTGTCTATTTCAAATTATTGAACACATTCATGTCACATCAGTAATCAATGTAAGAAACCTACTATATTAGTCATTAACAACAGTATTTACAATACCTAATATGTTACTCTTTTAAACAGAGCAGAGCTTCATGTTACATAAGTGGATATTTTGCATCATTTTTAATAGCCCATGGCAGATCAAACATATCCCTGGATCTCTGTGTTCCTGACAAGAGAGATGGTCAATACCAGAGCTGTAAGTATGTATAACCTATACATAATAGATCAATACAGAGGGCCAAAAACTGGTATATAACATTTTTATCCTCAAAAGGCAAAAGACAAAAGCTACAGTTACAGATAAATAGCTACAGTTGTTTTTTTGTTTTGTTTTTTAACAAAAGCAAGTGAGAAACTGTACACAATATTAACAGTATTTTATGGCAAGACCACTGAGGACTTTCTCCTTGACCTTCTCTCTTGGAAGTCACTATGCTGTATAATAGGACTTTGGTCCAACAAACCCAACAAGACTGTAATTTAACACATTTCTTCATTGTCAAATAAGGTGTCAAAGACTGGAAAGTGCAAAATGCATTTACGCTGTAAAGTTCAAAGTAATTGGTATGAGTAGGGGAACACAAATGTACTAATTTTCTAAAATATAATAACAATTTAGCCCTGTTACTTAAGAGACTGATGATGTAGCTTGATATGATCGATTTAATCTGATTATGTTGTAGATCAGCTACTGTATTACGGGGCTGTAGCCCGTTTTTATACTTGGTTAAATGCAACATTTGAGATAGAAAACAGGCAAAGAAATGCAATGAAATTTTGTGTTCCTATAGATGAAATATAAGAGATTTTAGTTTACACACGTAGGCGATGATACAATAGTTGCATGCAGAGGCACTGAGTTGAAAGAGTTTGTAGGCCTATATTCTCTGGGCATGCTTACGTTTCACTCAAAATCTGCTCCTTCTATTATACAAAAATAGCACAGAGCTTCCAAAGTTGGCATTCACTTTTTTCATACAAGTGCCAATCCATTCCTTTACATGATATACATATATACTACATATAATATGTATATATGTTGTGAACATTCCATGCAGCATATAAAACCCTCCTTTAATAATATCATTTCAAAAGGGGGGTTTAAAGAATAACTTGCTGTCCTCATGTACTTGTTTCCCCTTTAGGATTTTAGATGGTAGCTTGCAGTATAAGCCCAGCAGAAATAACGGGTTACTGCAAAGTATGTTGCCATTTCAAAATCATTTTTCGTGCCCACCAGAGCACTGGCGAAGTATTACCAGCCAGCACTGGAAAAGCAATGGTGTCAGCACTTTTGCAAATGCTATGCAGCTAACAAAGCACATACTCAAGTCAGCTTGATGCACGTGCCCTTCTCCTTTACCTCCACCATGCACAAAGATCAGTCAATGCTTGAAAATTCCCCAAAAATGGCCTTGATCCTACACGACATTGAAGTGATTTTACTGATTTGATAAAACTGAATCACATTTATGTCACATGAGATGTCCAGCATTATTTTCAGGCAACATTTTACTTAGCTTCTTTTGTTGTTGTACTGACCTCTCAGTCAACTTGAGTAAGATATATGCATTAATAAACATCAACAAATTCAGTTTTAGAGTCATTAACGGTCATGCTAAAACCGCAAGTGCAGATACAACAACAGCTTAATCTACGACATTACCGCTAATATGCAAATCCTCCATGGTTTCTGATGTGTAAACATTCCAAGGGTTAAGTAGACTGGTATAGTACATACAATAGTTGCTGTATTGTAATATCTGCAGAGGTATAAAATGTGGCTGTTTGGCAATAAGCAGGGAGAGAAAGGTATAATAATATCCCTGCCTTTGGAGTGTGAGCCAGGTAGTCGGGGGAGACCTGAGGTGTAAACGCTCTGTGATTGTACTGATCTTGCATCTGTTATCATAATAATTGGAGTTCAGGATGGAAAGGATGAGTGCAAACTGATCCGCATGCCAGTTGGGATGGCTCAGGAAACAGTCGCTAAGCGGTTTTATTATGTACTTGGCTATCTTTCTGGTGTGTTACACTAACATACTAGGTCTAATGTGCTACTCTAGTTCGTATCACTGATTTTATTTCTAATTTAATACATATGACCATTTTACAGGCTGAAAAATGACAATACTCTTCAGTCATTTGTTTACGTACATTGTCAAAACTAATAAACACCACTGGCTCTGTGGTGCTAAGGCAACTACTTCATAGTTTAATAGCTCGAAAGCAATCAGCTTGTCTGATTGAAGAAACATGACTAAGGAGACACTAAGATTAATTTATTCATATAACATAGGAAACTGCCGCTCAACAAAAAATAATTACGGATGCTCTTTGTTTTGATTATACATCACAGGTGGTTGTTATAATAGATGAGACGTGTCTGGCTGGACTCATAGGAAGAGGAAGTCATCTATGTCAGGGGTTGCTGAACCTACAGCTGCCTG
Organism: Collichthys lucidus; assembly: GCA_004119915.2. Classification (NCBI taxonomy): domain Eukaryota; kingdom Metazoa; phylum Chordata; class Actinopteri; family Sciaenidae; genus Collichthys; species Collichthys lucidus. Next base: position 27,159,033 of record CM014080.1, on the reverse strand, counting down.
GATGGTATTAGTGACAGTGATGAAGACTTCTAGATTGATTGTTGTGTGTCCAAGATTATAGCAAATTATGGTATATGGCTAGAGAACTTGAAAGTCTGGGCACTGGTGTTTGGAGGTTAGGCTAGTCTCACTGGGCTACTAAGACAATGGGGTCGGAAAATTAAGGAAAGCAAGGCGTAGGGGGAAGACATCCCAAGGTCCCTCTACTGCTCATCCATCTCAGCAAGATCAGAGTGGGAAGAAGGCGGTGTGGATGATTGAAGGTGGTTTGAAACAGGTAGTGGGCTCATATTAGAGCCCTGGGGGACGCCACTTGGAACAGGGTCGGGAAGGGTCAGGGTTTCTGGAGCAGACTTTTTGCGGGGTCGGTCCTTGGGGACAGAGAGGGACTCAGGCGCATCAGTGCACATGGGGGTGGAAGGGGCGCTGGCAGGGCCAGTGAGGGCACAGGAGGACAGGGGTGTCTCGCTGATGGAGATCGATGGAGGAAATATCCCGATCTTCTGGTTGGTGGCCTCCTGGATAGTGCGCTCAAACTCTCTCACCTCATCCATTGTCATGTCTGGATTGGAAAAAGATAAATTAAGACCAATGAGGCTAAGAATTGGAAAAAATAGAGAGTAGACAAAGAAAAAAAGTCTGTGACTGTGGTTTTAAGTCATGATTAGTGCCACAGACATTAACAAAAAACTCAAACAAACAAAACACAAGTCACAAGTCAAAGATCTTATTTATCAGCTGAAGATGTTTCTATTGTTCATTTGAGCTGCCTAATCTTTCTAGATACCTTTTGAAAATTTTGGCAGAATTATTATACCTTTTACATATTAACAGCTCGTGTATGCATCATTTGACCCAATGTCAGAATGACAGAATCAGTGCATGTATGCGGACAGTTATATACAACTGTGAAAACTTCGTTCAGACACCAGTAGTCCAAATATGAGACAGAGGAGGGGTAATGGAATAAAAAAACAATGAAAAAGACATACGCTTGCTTTGTCATGGATCTCTATGTCATCCAGTGAAGATGGTTTTGTTGTGGAATGCTCTTGCTGCTCATGGCAATTTACGACTTTAATGTTGGTTTTCTCATGCATTTGTCTCTCGTAATCCCGTACATCATCCAAAGTCATATCTGGAAGAAGGGGGGAGGGGTGGAACCAGGGTCGAAATGTTGGTAACTCCTCTAAAATGGCACTTCAGTTGACAAGTGAGGAAGGAGAGGGTTAGGTGGCAAAGGCGCATTCCATGGGTGAGTGTAGCGTTTTTAAATGGACAGCTTTTTAGAGTTTAAAAGCTTTAGATGTCAAAGTGCCAACTTCCCATGACCCAGAGAGTTTATAGGAGAGAGCTAGACAAGTCCGAGCCACACCAGGAAAAAGGAAGGAAGGGAAGTATGAGGACGTTTCAAGATTAGGGAAAAACATGAATAATCCAAACCAAGAGAAGAGGTTGGATCCAAGCAAGCCCAAAGAAAGCAAGGAAGGGTTCACTTATATTCCAAGCAAAATCATTCCATGTGTGAAGAAAATTGAGTATTTCAAGCATCTAGGTTGTAGGGAGTTGTGGCATAAAGGTTAGTGGTAGTAGAGAGGAGAGGAACATGTTTCATGGCAAAGATAATGGACTTGTTATCTTTATGCCCTGCAGCTATGAAAAAAATCTCAACAGCTGAGAGTGAGTAAATGTGTTGGAGCTGCAAAACATTTACAATTACCATTGAGCAGCCAGACTATCAGAGAAACAGACAGAGGCAGCTGCCATGTTTTATCATTCTTCACTGATGTTTGATGATTTCCAATTATTCCTTCATGTAATTGCAGCCAATTTGTTGCCATGGTTTATACCCCATGCACACAGGTTAGGTAAGTACAAATAGGTATTTTCTTGCTACTTTACATTAATAGAAAAATGTGTCAAATACTGACTTAAAATTAGTGAAACTGCATTACAACACTTACCAGTACTGTGACTACTGTTGACTCTGAATAAACTGATTTCTCTGACATGAAACATGAAAGAATGTTGTTTAGGAGTTACTTTTATCGTGCAGGTTTCTTTTGAAACAAACACAGAGTACGTCTGGACACGACAGCATCGTGTTTGTCATGAGTATATTAGTGGTGATATCAAGAGGAGAATCCATGCTGTAGGAGAATGAGCAGGACTGGCAGTGACAGGGTTGGTTGCAGGTGGAGTGATTTTTCATGCGCACTGATTGGTTAATAAACAGTAATCAAACAGTATTTTATATAATTAAAGTATCTATGACAGTGCCAACAGCTCAAAGAATAATGACTTATGGTAACGTAACACTTCAAGAAGGGTTGTAAAAGTTATAATGGTAAAAAAAAGAAAATTGAGGAACTATTTATACATTCCTTAAAGGTTCATGTCAACAGTTAAACATAATACATAACAACACAAGGGGAGATTTTCTATAATTGGTCATAAAATTAAAGTAAATGCTATTTTGTAGCCATTGCATTCATTATACGTCGGTGTAAGTGAATGGTTGATGACTGAAAGGTTGAAATGTGATTAACTAAAGTGTGTAGACAGCAAAACTGTAGAAAAAGGGCTGATAGACCTACCAATCCACTCATCCACCCAGGCAAATGCCTGTCTATGCCCCAGCAGCAGCACATCCCGAACCACCTATAACAATACAATGATGAACACAATGGTGAAATGGGATGTCAAACGACTACTCATGTTTATGTTTTAGTAATATACCAACCCAAAGATGAACCAAATATGTTGACCTAGTCATGCATTGTGACAGGTGCTAAATGCCATTTGGCATTTTTGTTATTACTATCATTATTATATCTTTGAGACATTCAGAGCAGCACAGGTGATACAAAACTGCAATCAGCCAAAAAAAAAAAAAAAGCATTTATTAGGTTTTTTATCGTTTTTTTCATTTTTAACAAAAATGGTTTTCATTAAAAGAAAAAGACTTAGCAAAGTAAAGATGTATTACTACAACTCAAAACCAAGGTCCAAATATGACTTAAATCAAAGATCCAACATTCATTCCATGGATGAACTTTCACCTTGTGTACAAACTGCTCCACACGGGTCTGCAGACCCCACACCTCAAACTTGACGGTGACCAGTTTGTACGAGCACATGATGGGTTCCTGGGTGTCCCTCCAGCCCTCCTGAAGAATCCCCCGTGAGGTCTTCTCTGACTTGAAATACCTCAAGTCCTGCAATGGGTAGAAAATGAACACACACACACACACACACACACACACGTTTAAAATTACAATAATTAACCCAAACCTTCAGGCATCATTGTTTCTGCACACCAGTAGTGAAACACTCCCTCAGTGGAGAACCTAAAATTAGATGCATGACTGAATTTCAGTATTAAATACCATTCACATTAACCCCTTTGGTCCTTGGAGAATTTCTATCCAGACTTATTAGAGCTGAGGCAATTTGTTTTTTTTTCTTGCAATTTGGCAAGTGCTCTGGAGGAAATAACCAGCTCTCACACTTCACAGACTCCAAAGTGCAGCTGCTAGACGATTGGGATTGAGGTCTCAAGTCCCCAAAGTTTGTATTAGAGCAAACAAAAACAACAATAACAAAGAGTAACAAACAGTAAGAGTAAGATTATGACATAGAAATAAAATTAATTTCTTCTAGATGACATTATTTTACTACTGCATTTCCAGATTCAACAATACACTTCTACACACATCTACACATGCACACACAAGCTCACCTCCGACTCTTTATAGTAGCGCTCTGGGATCTCGTCGTAGGCGATGTCGATGTAACACACCTCCCTCTCCTGCTCCTTCAACTCAGTGTCAAAGATCTGAAAACAGAAGAGATCGGTTTGCCAGCACTCACTGCAGCGTCTCCCTGACAATTCTCACAAATAAAAATACACTTCAGGAACGTCTCTTTTCCAGGTTACATCATGCCTGCCTTACTGCTCGACCCAAAGGCTGGAAATTATTCTCACAGTTACGAAGACTTGACTGTGCATCTTGTCACTGTCTGTCCTCTTATCACTTAGACAAACGCTGGAAACATATTATTGTACTTGATTACACAACCATTAGGTGGTGCTCCGTGCCCACGTCTTCTATTCTCTTTCTTGTTATCGTGCTAAATGACACACTGCAATTACTGTGTCATAAGTTAGGACAGTCAGCTGATTGTACAAAAAGCAAGTGCAACCTTCCCCTTCCCTTCTTTGCTTTTATTATTCTTATTATCATTCTTTTTTAGTGGCAACACTGTTGATTACATGGATTCTTATAATTTTGCAATAATGCATTTATCTAGTTAGAAATCCATCCATAGTCACGGTAGTACATACACAAACACCCTCACACAGAATATACTATGTGAGCCTCCTTGAACAGAGCTCTCAAATAAAGTACAATAAATAAAGTTTGTGGGTGTGTGCATTTAAAGTGAGGTTAGAGAGGTTATTTATCGTTGCTTTGACAAAGGCCGGCTGCTGTAATATTAAAATGTTTTTTAAAAAATGCACGAATAACAAATAAAGATACACAATAACCTTCCACATTTTATCTCATGTTCAAGGACTGTTCCCCAAAAAAGTTTGAACAAAATGTTGCTCTATGGCATTAGTGTGGAATGTAAGTTTATCTGAAGATATTATTCGGTAATTTAAAATCTTGCAATCACCAAATCCTCTCTCACATTAAAGGTAATTTTACATACCCATAAATATCAGAAATAAAGTACATGCTCTGTATAATAAAGGCATATTTGGCATAAACATATTGGTTGATGCAATGTCCGTTTTATTATTTAGTACATTATCAGTCATGTCTTTCCATCTTTTTTTAAATGTAAATATGCTGATATGTACTTCATCCCGTTTCTCCCGCCTTCCCTCTTTCTCATTCCCTGTCTCGCTCCCTTTCCTTTCTCTTCTTCCCCTCCGAGGGTTACAGTGTAGATGAACACTGTTGGCACAATAAGGGTGAAATGTCAGCATGCGTGAGCGCAGCCAAGCAACAGAAGTGGAGACTGGGATGAAGACAGAGAGAAGGAGGCAGAGGTGGATACGAAGAGGAATGGAAGAAATAAACAATGAAAAAGAGAGACAGGGTGGCAGGAGCAAGATAGTGTGAAATAAAAGGAGAGGGATGGAGTCACAAGGAGGAGGAGTGGAGGAGTATGTACGCAGAGACTGGCAAGGAGAGGGAAGGAGGAGGAAGGGCGAGTGGGAGGGTGGGGGAGGAAAGGTGATAAAGGAAACATGGATTTGCCTATTCAGAGATGAGAAGGAAAAGGAAAAATGTCTGCAAAGAGCATGTATGCATTATTTATAGAAATATGGCTCTACTAATTAACTGGAAGAGTCTTTTGTAGTATGTTTATTGAAGCATTTTGAGATAAAAAAAATTTATTTCCCCAATTAATTTTCTAATGTTTTTGTAGGAGATACAGAGGAAAAAAAGGAAAGGCTACAAATTAGTTCACCTTTGAATAAGAAATATAAGTAGTTTAGTGTCATGAAAATGCACAATGACCCCAAAAAATCTGTACATTTACCTTTACGCTAACCATAGCCAACCATAACCATAACTAATTCTAGATATGAGATGAGGTGCATTTAATTCAGTGCTACATGCTAATACTACGCACTGTTGTAGTACATATTACAGCATTTGTTGGTACGCTTTATGAGTTTTCTCTCAGCACAAAGCAAGGCATTTGTCCTAAACTATTCAACAGCGAGGACCCTGAGGCTGATAGTAATCACAGAATCACAAAAGAAAAAAAAATGGACTGCATAAAATGAAACTGATAAATGAGTTACATTTTCAAGAACTTCAAGATATTTAGGGAACAAACACATAACAGAAGGAATGCTGTATATATATATATATATATATATATATATATATATATATATATATATATATATATATATATATATATATATATATATATATATATATATATATATATATATACACATATATGCTGTTAATGATTCTCATTTTATTAAAATGAAATGTCTACTTTTAAACAAATGGCTCTTTTGGAGGTTGTCATATAAAGTGGCCTCATTTAAAATGCAGGATGAATAAAGGTAAATGAACCTTTGCAGGTGGTCTTGGTCTTCAGACTGGTTTCACTGAACCCCCCCCCCCCCCCCCCCCCCCCCCCCCATGATGTAGGTGTAAAGCTTTGATATGACCACCTGTTTGCAATAATAGCTCACAACTGCCTCCAAAATGGGGGCATAGCTTTGAATGTGCATGACTATGTACATGTAGGCTAAAGTACATGAACAGTGCACATGGGCATCACATGTGCTTAGTTTAAAAAAACATAAGAATTAGGTTAATTCTTCTAAGGTTGAAAAAGTGGAAATACGGCAACAAAAAAAAAACAGAAAGAGGATGAAACAGATGTGTCTTCTCATTCTGCCTGCTGTGTAGTTCAGGGGTCCTTGGAGAGATTACAAGAGCAACATGAGCCTCAGGACACATGTTAAAGCTTAATGTGAGTGTAAGTGTGTGGGTGTGGGTGTGTATCTACGAGTATGAGTGTGACCTCACGTATGTGTGTGTCTGACACTGGACAGCACTGTGGAATTCTGCATGTCATATAATGTTACTGCAGCCTCCATTCAAACCGTGCACGATGTCCACTCACACACCCACTCATTTCCTGTCCACACATCTATGATTTTCCTCCCTCACTCGCAACATTCCTTCCTTCCTTCATCTCTGAATCCTTCCCACTCACTAAGTCTTCCATCTTCTGTTACAGACAATGTTAAGACACCCCGGGTGGACAGATGTACGTTATGCCATCAGAATATACACATGGGAAAACATGACACTTGATCGGAGAGAGTGTCAAATGTTCAAAACAAAGCCGCGCGCAGCTGCATTTATATTATTTCACAGCATCCTTTACAGGAAACACACCTCACGTACTTGTGAAGTGCTTACACAATGCCATAAAACATGCAGAGCTTCGTTTGTTTACCCTGAAGATGTTACACAAAGTAGAGCAGCTGTATCATGGACTTCAGAGTGTGTGTGTGTGTGTGTGTACGATTATGTGCCACTGAAATCTCTGCTCATATGCACAGGCATCTTAAACTGTGTCATCTAAACACATTTATGCAACACAACAACATTTTGCACATAAAGTGCATTAGGTGCAGGCGATTTCATAGAAGTTGTCTCTGATCCGTCGCCTTGTCTTCTCAAAGAGAACCAATGTCAACCTAAAGCATCACTACGTGTTTAATGAACACTGACAGTCTGTCCATTTCGGTCTCATCTTTATCAGTACATGTATAAACTACTCTGAAATACATCAACAAGACATTTGAGCCAAGTTAGTAGTTGTTCCTCCCTCGTACAATTTTCAAATCCTATGAAGACGCAGTAAAATTAACCTGCTGGCCGCCCACCATGAGACATTTCAAGCAATTTGTCTTTCACACACTACCCTACCGTTCTTCTTCCTCACTGTCCAGGCAGTGGCAGCGTTTCATTTAATGACTAATGCCCCTATAAACTGGAGAGTGGAGTAAAATATAGAGAGAAAGAGAGTGAGTAGGCCGACTGCCCAAATGAAATTAGCTGTCCAACAAGTGGAGCATTTTTTGGCAGACTCTCAAGGCGTATTGTATAGTTGGCAATGTGATATGACGGGATTGCACCGGAGGGTTTGTGATTTGCCAAATCTGCCCGGATGGTTTTACTAATGTAGCCATCGCAGAGGTCTTGTTTTCAGCCATATGTCTGTTATGAGATATTTTGTGTTTTAAATTGGCCTATTTTGCTGCACAGATTTCTGTATAAGAAGGACAGAAGGCAGAGTTATATTAAGCTGTGAGATTTGTATGGGAATTAGAGCTCGCCAGAGTGATTAACTGACTGGGCCTATGGGACGATATAAGCTAATTGCAGAAATATCAGTATTAATGTACATATATATATCAGCCGATAAGTAACAAGACACTGCAGTGCAGAAACAGCAAAGATATGTTGGAGATACTTTAAGCCAGTGAAGCAACATTTTTCAACTGTGAAATGTCCTGACTCAGCACATATCCTGGCCCCAATTCCTAAAATATGTAATGTGTTTTCATATATAGTTTTTATAGTTGATATATGCTCATATATTATTATGACATTTAACTTAAAGTGCACTTTAAAATGCCAGTATCAGAGGGATCTATCTTAGCCTGTAGGCATGAGAAACAGACTTATCTAAAATCCGCCACACCACTACTCAACGCTCCTACCACACACATGCAGTTTACTCACATTGTCATTGCAACCTTTGTTGTCCTCGTATTTCGTCTCTATGTGGATGGAGAACTTGGGCAGGAATGAGCACTGTGGATAAAGGAAGAACAAGATGTTAAACACGATAAAATAAAAAGCCACCTCTGTACTGAACCCAGCAGATCACCAGATGTCATTGTTGTTTTACTGCCTTTAAAATAGTAAATAGAAGTGGTGAACAGCAGAAAGTTAACGCCCTTTACTCCTGGTGATAATTCAGATGGAGTTTACTGGGGGTAGATTCACATCTTAACTGTAGTTTATTGCAGATAGTTGTCAAATAGGGTGCCAAACTCTTTTAATGGTAGCGTGTAAAAAGACTATTACTGTATTAACACTGACTGTCAAGCTGCTTTATGTCTTCTCTTTCTGTTCTCCCTCATTGTGCAGTACAAAACAAAAAAATCAGGCTTTGATCGTTCTGTATTTCAATTTCTGTCTTCTTGTCAAAATTGCCAAAAGCCAAGACAATCCCCAAGGCTTTTGTGAGGCATTTTTAAAAGCTAATCCTGGCATGGGTGTATTTATACTGACTCATACATGAACACCACCGTCCCCCGACGCACACATAAACAATATGAAGTATTCTGTTACCACAGCATTGTTATTTCCCCCCTCTTATCCCTGGACCCTAAAGCGGCGTGACTCATGCCTTTGACATTTCTCACTCTGCACAACAGAAGTCCTATAGCAGAGCCTAATCATTCGGATGTGTGTCTTAAAAAATGTGTCAGCTTATTATTAAAACTAAATTCCTCATGGGTTAATCATGGGTCACATAGGTAGTTCTGCTTATTAGCAAAGACATGCCCACTGGTGTGAGTATGTGTCACTGCAGAGCTACACTTTAAAACTCAGACTCAGGCTGCATAATTTACTTCTATAAACAATGTTGTCAGATGCTCCAAAATAAAGACAAGTTCACTGAGATTTCTAATTCCTGAACAATAATCTCTTCCACATACCCTACACTTGAACACACAAACACATGTGTAACATGAATAAACGTACTGTGTACATACACTATACTGTATCAAGAGATTTCTGTGCTGAAAGATTTATCTATAAATCTCTGGCCTGGAAATATCGTAGCTCAGCCACAGTTTAATTCAGGCAACAAGCTAACTAGCACTAACAACTGTTTTGGTTGTCTAAATTGCACTTAGCAAGTTAGCATAGTTTTCCCAGGAGTTGTTGGAGACCAAAATAGAGTTAAAAGGAGTGTGAATATGACATTATAACTCCCAATGAATGCTAATGCTTTATATATATATATACACACACACACACGCGCACACGCACACGCACACACACATATTTTTGATTTTATTTTATATTTTATATTGGGCTGCTCCGGGACCAGGGGAAACCAATTTCGTTTCATCCCATGTTTACATGTGTTGCAATGACAAATAAAACTCCTTGAATCCTTGAATGCTAATGTTACTCTGTGTCTGCTAACATATGTTATATGGGTATACTGTACACATTGTTTGCCAGCATGTTAGCCATATTCACTGGAAAAAGCAGCAATTGTTAATATTGTGATTACAGCTCGTTTCACTGCCCCTAAGAAACCAAAAATAAATCTAATAATTCCAATTCAACACTCATAAAAGAATTTTCCACGACACAAACACTGCCAATATCCTATCTCTCGCACTAGATTTACATCCTGTTGCTATTTGTATTGGGTTGATGTGAAGTGTAAAATATGTATAATTCTGTGTAGAAAACTCTGAGTAAGTACACAAGGAAGTGATTTTGGATAAGATTCTTGTTTTCCTTCGTTTTGGAGACACATCTGATGATCCGCAGTCTTGGGTTTCCTTTGGTGATTTGTACACAGTAGTTTCAACATTAAGTAATCATAAGGACACACAGTGTTACTCTCTTCTATTAGGATGCAGGTATTCTCAGAAAAAGAGCTAGAAAATACTTACTGTATATTCTACAGACCATGGCATCGGGTGACACAGACATCAGGTCAGAGCAGAGGCAGAACACAAAAGAGGACACAGTAAGTTATAAAGCCTCCGCAAATTTTCACAGCGTGACAGGAAATGAGAAGGCCGCAGTGTCGTATACATGTGTGAGACATTCAATAACTGTTTCCTTACATTTTCCTCTCCTCAGTAGCTTTCTCCTCTAATTTGCTCTCATCAAAAAGAAATTCCTTTTTATCTATATTCCTCAGCTTGTAACACTTTTCCCTTAGACGCTTAGATCAGGATCATTAAAACTACCACAGAAACATGGCTCTGATCCTGGTTACATGTAATGACCCCGATTTGTGAATCTTATTCCACTGCTGCACTCATTGTAAGTCAGCGTGGATGAAAAGCATTTGCCTCACGGTGAAACTGTAAACATCTATAGGAGAGACATGACAGCTTTAACATGTTTATATGTCAATAACATGTTTGCGCCTTGTCACGACATGTCTTCGCGGCGAACTGACACAGCGACAACAAACAGAAAGCTGCGACGGCATGACTGATCAGTGCGTCATCGCCACATTTGAACCGAGTTATCCTTGAGTGTTGTGTGTCAGCATTGAGGGCCCTCGTGAATCTACAGTGCCTGCTGTTTTTCTTCTAAAGCTGCTGTCGATACTATCACCTTTTAGAGTTTAAGGTTATACTCTATTGATTGATGTTCAGAGTCCTCCTTCATCTTTTGCCTGCAAAGGGTCACCCATTCTTCACATTTAATTTGCATTTTGCTTAGAATGCTATAAAAAATGCTTATTTGCACTGTTTCACATGTCCTTCAGAAATGGCATATGGAAAAGCTGAATACAGAGCATCAGCACATCCTGAATTATACAACACAAGTCTGAATTTGCACTGGGACTCATGGAGGCATGTTTTTTTTGCTTTTTTAATGTGCTAAAAAATGCAGTGGAGATTAGCAATCTCGGACCATGTGCTAGAAATGTCTCTTCTCTATGCATCGTGACAACTCATACTATATTTTCACACCCTAATCCAGCTTCCTGAAAAACTAGTTCAGAAGCTGATCTGTGCTTAATGCGACTGCAGTTCCTACATTATTCCAGGCTGAGTTTTAGAGAGGTGGAGTGCTGGAAGTTGGACTCTTCTTGTTACAACAGCTAACTGGATTTGATGCCACTGCATCAAACTGATCAGCTCGACCGTAAAACAAACACGATTTTCTTACCTGTGATGGTGTAAGGGTAGTAGTTCCATGCTTTCTCTGTCACATAGAAGATTTTAGGAACCACTGCTCGAGCCCAGCTGGGTAATTTACTGCAGAGTGACACGGAGAAAGACAAGGACATACGTGTACGAGAAGCACCGTGAGCATGTAGCAGTGAAGACGGGATGGGAGTGAAATTGCTTCTGTTATCGTGGCAATCAAAAACTTGTTACAGGTGTGAAAGGAAAATCTGCTCTCAGTATAGGACACGGAAATTGACTGGCGGTGTAAGAAGAATGCTTCCAAAAGAAAGCACATTTTTCTTCATGGCAAATAAAGACTTGTAAGACTTTTTTTAACCAACTATGCCCTTGGCATTGTTTAAAGGCACCTCAGTGGCATCAGTGGACTTTTCCCTGCCTTTGTCTGTGTTTTGCATTCGTTTTATAGTAGCAGGATAAAGGATTATTTCATTGTGTTAAAAAATGCTCCATCTCTGAGAACTTGTTTTAAAATCTAAACACATTAAATCCTTAGATTTATACAGATTCATTATTCTCATAATAAATCAATAACCAACTAGCTGCAGGCAGAAGCCTTATGTTTAGCATACAAATATGAGAGTGGTGCAAATCTCCTCAAACTCTCCGCAAGAAACCAAAGAATCATATTTCCTAAAGTACTGAACTGTTCCTTAAGTTGCAGCCCTAGACTTGAACCCCTTGTAGCACTATGAACCTCGCTTTAACATCCTCCATATTGCCAATATGTACACTTTGATCCTGAACTCTGAACTCTGCTACAATAATAATTGAGGCTGCATTGAGGATGTATTTATGTGATTGTCAAACAGAAATGCACAGGCTTTCATGTAGCCTGCCTTCATCTCCACTTCCTTTGATTGACACGGAAAACAATTTCTTAAGAAGGATAAAAATGGCGCCCACTGCATCGTGACGGCTCTGAATAAAAACAGCCTTAGACGGTCACATTGTGTGAATGTTGGCAGGCTCGCTCGCTCACTCTCTCCCTCCCAACAAAAGAGACTGACACTCCTCCTACGCCCCCATCTGTTGATTTCTCCCATTCCCTCCTTGTTCTTTTAAAGATCTTTGCCAATAGCTGCTGGGATGGGGCCCACGTTGCCAAGTGTGCAAGTGTGGTGGGTGGCTGCACGGGGATTTCACGCCAAAGCTTGTGTTTGTATTTCGAAAAAAAAACCCCAAAAAACCCTAGTTTAGTTAAACGCCTCCAAGGAATGGCAACACTTTATTCAATCACAAAATCAGCCACCCCCTTTTCACTCTTAGTGAATGTTATTGACAGAAAAAGTGTGGAACTGACGTCCAGGTCGGATAGGATCAGTCCAAATGGTGAAATACAGTGTGAGGCAGATTGTGAGGGCTACTGGGGTGGTTGAAGCGTGACAGAACGAGTCCAGATTGACTTCCCTGCTGGTTACTCTGAGCTAAATGTTTAGTCGTTGTATACCCAGATGGATGGCCATGGGGCAGAACGGTGGATATTTATGGTAAAATCCTTAAATATAACATTATTAATCTAAATTTAACATGGCTTGATTTAAAGTCACGGAAATTACTTTAATTTACTGAATTTTGTCAACACAGAATTCACTCAGGGTTTGGTTATTCTCTGATTACACTGTCTTTCTTTATTCTTTAGCAGTGAGTACTTTTTATTTACAGCACAGACTGATTTAGACTTTTTTAGTTTTTCACAAAAGTTACATTTGCATTGTAAGCCCAACGTATCTTTGTTTGCTCGCAACTGCTTTCGTCTTTTATTTCTCTCTTCTCCTCTAAAGAGCAGAGCTGTGCTGACTCAACATAATTAGTTCCCCAGCATTGCGAACGCTGACACAGGTATTTGTGCTCAAACAAATGGCCTACAGCATCTCTGTTCCCTCTCTCTGTTCTCTCCCTCTTACCTTTACTTTTTTTTTTTTGGTCTTTCTCTCCCGCTGTCATTTTCTTTTCTTCTTCACATATTCTCCTGTCATCTCTCTTTGATACATGTGGACCTTGCAAAACTGGGTGTGGAAGGTTCACACATGCATCTGGCATTTGCAGACACATACATCGGCCCACAGAGGCTTGCAGGATGCAGTGATATGCTTCAGTATGTGGTGATATACATCTGTGATAGATAAGTAACCCAGAGAAACCTGCTAGTAATAACATGCAGGGTTCATGTGCATATTTTCACAGTCTTATCTAGTAGATGAATGTAAATCAGTTCATATGCAGTTACACACAGAAATGTGTACTCTAGGGTTTTCCAGGTTCGGTGAAAAGCATCGATGAAGACCAATTTCGAGTCGAGTTGTTCTTTGAGTAAGAGAATCCAGAACTCTCTGTGGTGTTGATGTGATGCATTTTAACGATCTCGATCTCACTTTCTTTTTTTCTTTCTGCAGGTTGTCGCAGGCTTAACCAAAAATGTGCTAAATGACCACCCTCCAGAGTGTAAGAGTTCTCCACACAAATTAATCACAATAACCTAAAAAATGACAAGTTCCACTGACCTGTTGAGGTAGACTCGTTTCTCTGTGAACTGCCCTTGGCCGTGCGCCGGGTCTTCATACGGTTCATTCTGTACCACCTCCACGCCTTCCCCTCGATCGCTCTGCTCGTGGCTGTGTTTACTGATCATGTACAGCTGCCCAATCCGGTACTGGAAGATAAAACACAAAAGGTAAGACACACGCTATTGTCTGACAGAATAACTAAGAGACATCAGTGTAACAGTTAGAGACTTGCAGACATGTTGAAAGCAGAAATGCTCATATATCGACTCGTGTATCAAGTTGATAAGACAAAGTCACCAAAAGGTCCAGTTAGTAATGTTCTGCATGTTTTTTTGAATTTTAAGAGCTTTTAAGGAATTATTGTTGTATCATGTGATGTGTATGAAAAAGTGTCATCTTACAAATGTAAATCTTCTAAATACAGTGTAAACTGTGTATTTGTGATACATTTAGATGCATCAACCTCATGCAATTCTGAAAAGAAAAACAAAAATACAACAGATACTGCACTGAATTATGCTAAAGCATATCCCGCCGGCATCTTCTCAGTTTTCATCACACCAATGCTCACTGTTTTGTTAGCGAGCAAAAAAGAATGACAGGAACAGGAGGCCGGGACGAGAGTAACAATACAAACACTGATAATAATAAAACACTTCCACTGCCGCTATTATGTACGACCTTCAAACACACAATAGCATTACATCCAAAGCCAGTGAAATGCATTAATGTAACACACGACACGACTGTTTTTAACATATTTTTGTTTCCTCTGTAAAAGCAGAATATTTATATATTTCTAACTCAAAAAAGACAGATAAATACTAAAACATTGAACTGAATTTAATTTATTTAGGAATATAAATGGCACAGTCCGACTTTCTTAACTCATAAATAAAACTTCAGGGTACAGCACTAACTTAAGAAATATTTCTTAAACTGTGTCTATTCCTTTATTTATGCCTAGAGGCTGATAGATCGTGGGGGACTTCTCCTTCACAGGGTAAAAAGATGATGTTTGGGTAAGTTTCACCATGACTTGCCTGTCTGCCATGAGTCAACACTCATTCTATATTTATTGCCTCATTTTCCAGACATAGTTTAGAAGAAGGTTAGAATACAAATAAAGTCACGCTTCTGCGGCAACAAGGCTTCTTCAATAAAAAAGATCAGACATACAAGTTGGTTTTCATTTTAGCTACTTCTCTTTCAATGAACATGACTCTGATGACTTTGTGCAGACTGGACCACGTTCAGTTAATTTAATATTCTGGCCGTGCAATAACAGCTTTTAATTTTAGATGACGCTTGCAGCTTGTTCACTTTATTCAAGCGATAAACTGATAGAAAGCAGCCCCCCTCTCTGCTTTTGATCTTTAATCTTCACATTCTGAATCCAAAGCTTCTGCTTACTTCCTACTCAGAAAAGGAATAGGAAAGATATGGAGATGAAGGAGTGATTTCAAAGAGGGAGAAAAGGAGCTGACTGAGAGTGAGAGACTCGGGAGCATCAAAGGAGGGCAACTTGAGGAGTTTTAATGAGTACGAGGGGCTGGAATGAAATCAAAGACAGAGAAAAGAGACACAACTTGAAATTTTTGATAATAGATTGTAAGCAACAGTAAGAAGATGAGGACAAATTAGGCATAATCTCCCTCCAGAAAAGATGGTTTGATGATGGCCAGTGATGTTTATGATTCTTTTGTGTTGCAGGCTGTGAACAAGTAATGCTGCACTCTTGTTTCCCGCTCAGTCACCATGCGCTTTCTCTCTCCTCCACACTCGTGCTTTGGTTTATAGAGAAGTCTCAGAAGATTAGCGCAGTAGGGCACTGCTGATGAAGGAGAGCTAAATCAACCGTATTCCCCTGGATTCCACGCTCCCTCTTTTTTCCCCTTTACCTGCCACAGCTGTTGGCTGAGCTATGAAACGCTGTCAGGGGAAAAATGTGAGGTGCTCACCCAAAATAGCTCACAGGGGGGCTCAAAAACGGGGTCAGGGCCTAGCTGCCGTTCTCTGATGGATACATATATTTTCTAGTTATGTGCGCAAAATAAATGAAACAATTATGTAAAGCCATGCAGGTTATTAGACCAAGCGTAGAGGAAGGATGCAAAACCAAGCAGCTATAACAGATGATATCACAGGGGGGGATTTGCACTGTTCAGGCATTTGCAGCTTTGCTAGAAAGCCAGTTTTAACACTTAGATGACAACATTTCATACTTCATAGGATAAACATCCAAAATAGAGACACTGAAGTAAAGACACTGTAAAACTTACTTACGTAAATCAACCTATTTGGTCTAATACGAACACTATCCCATTATTATGTTTGAGTTTAATATTGTGCATATAATGACTTTTTCATTTTTTCCCCCAGTTGAGAATACATAACATTTAGATTTACCATGCAAACTTAATGTATCATGAGTTTGTATCATAAGCCTCTGTGTTCTGTCGAGGTGTGATTGTCATTTTTAAGCTCAAGAGTACTTTCCGCAGCCCGTTCTGCCCCAGAGACGCAATCATCTAAAAAAAAAAAAAACCTCCCGCAAGAGTAAAGAGGCTTTAGCATGCTGTAGAACGAGGGTGATTAATTGGAAAAGCTTTTGATTAATTCTGATGAATTTCAGTATAGCGCAGGGAACGAAAATCCTCATTTCTGAATTTCAATGCACTCTTTTTCCTGTTGGTTTAAAAACGCATAGTGTGTAATCTCTGCTGCTCGGGGTTTTCTCACATCACAACAATGACAGAAGGCGTAGGTTGATGACGTAGCATGGGATCATGGGACCTGTTGTCTTCATTGATAAACAACGTCCATTTCTGATGAGGTTGATGGTGTTTTATGCTTTACATACTCTCTGACGTATTCCGTGTTTCCCCCTGACGTTCATTTGGACTAATGTAAGCACACAACTGCTAAACATCTGATCTAAAAGCAGCAGTTCATCTTTGGCACACGCGTCAGACAGTACTTGTCCTGGACTATCTTAAGAGTCGTACTGACCTGGTACGTGCATGTAACACTACAAATACACACAGTGCAGCGCTCTTGGATATTAACATGAACAAGCAATGAATGTCGCATAATACACCACTGTCAACCTGATAAAAATGTCCTACACACACATTCCTCAGCTATACATCAGCAGACTTCTAGCTCATTATATACACACTCTCATGCGTTAAAAGATCACAAACCCAGCTGCAGCACCTTGGCTCCGTTTCCTCCGTTGCCCCTATAGACTACTTTCACTGTGAAACTGAAAGGACAGCAAAGCCATGACTCACTTCCTCTGTATCTGTTCATCTCTAAATAATCGTGTATGTGTAAGATTGCGGTGTCATTAAAGGACGCACACCTTAAGAAAAAAGAATTTTTAAAAAAGCCTTCAGAGGGTTGTTTGAGCACAAAATTCCCTGACTAGAAAGCAAGACGCAATGGCAGTTTAAGATCAGAGACAAATAGCTCACCTTTCCTTCACTATGCTGCATGTTTGGAGGTGTCTGCTGGTGTAAACTGATCACACAGTAACAGTAACAAAAAAAAAAAGAGTGCCAAAGAAAACATTGTGAAAGTTCATTTTGGCTTTCAACTGCAGCCCAAACAATTGATTAGTCAACTATTTTGTGGTTTTACAGGAAGTTACATGGTGTAATATTTATTGGTGAACAACAGTTAACTGCGGCTGACAGTATCTCGCCCTAAAACAACAAATTGTACAAACCAGACTAGCTATTTTCCCTTGCCTGTGGTCTTGGCTAAGCCAGGATGATAGACCATCTGCTGAAGCTCCGTATCGTACGGTAATTATCATCTTGTCTCGCTTTTTGAAAAGCAAAGACCCTGACATATTATTTATTACTTTATAAAGCTGACACTGCAAACATGTTCACAAACAGTTGCTTAAATGCATCATACAGTTAATCAAGATTATCTGCTTAGCCTGGCAAAAGTGTTTTGCTTTTTAAAAGAGAAAATCAAAACAATGACCTGAAAGATGCTAAAAAAAAGTTACATCGAGTGTCATACATACTACATGTCATCCATTATTAACGTACAATTATAGTATGAACCATTTTAGACGCCTTAGCAGTGCTTGCACCAACAGTTTCCAAAAACCGACTTGAGCAGAAGTGGCAGCCACACACAAAAAAAAAAAAAAAGCTGAGTAGAAGTCGGTATAAGTGCAGTGCTGGGCTGTCATGTTGCAAGATTATGAAACTCATCAAGCAAAGGGACATTTCTGGCACTCGGTGCAGCTAAAGGATTTTTTGGAATTTTATAATAAGCCATACACAGTGTAAGGCTCTGTACAGCACAGCTACTAGTGCAGGTTAAAACAAATCGATCTTCATGTGTTATCTAATACCACTACACGGGTAGCTGCATTTAACTTTACATGAGGAAACATCACTAGTGTGTTTATTCAATAAAAATTAGTTCTGGTTGTGTTTCAGGGATCAGACTTGGGTGAGTTCTTTTGAGTTAGATCAGTTCAGTCAGTCACAATAAATTAATTAACAGGAATGTCAAGCGGATTAGCTCGGAATGCTTTCAAACATGTACAAATCCAAACCCGGCTGAGTCTTATGTAATTCACTGTTTAAAATGGAAAGAGCCCCCTTCCCATCTGTGTTTATTTATCAATGTAGTATACATGAGCTGAAGTTGTTACATTCCCTCTCACATTCCTTACAGAGCACACAGTAACATCAAGAACAAATGACATAGCACACTCTTTTCTGCGTCATCCTCCCATTGATTCAGCCCATTAATAAAAGTTCACCTTTTCATTGAAGCCTCAAAAGCAAAAGGGAGAGTTTCTAAAAATAGCCCTGGGCTGCGGTGAGTGCCAGCCTGCCAGGTTAAGAGCTACTGTAAATAATGCAGATGCTCTCCATCCCTCTTTTTCATGACACATACAAAACGAGGGAGGCAAGCGGTGTCAACTGAGAGACACTGAGACAGAGGACAAACTGAGGGGGGTTATGGGGGGGCAAATTAAAATTTGCAGAAAATGAGACACAGGTACAGACAGACAGAAATAAATACAGGACTACGGAGACAGTAAAGTGTGACAGCCTGATTTAATGTCTGTTTAGACAAGAGATGTCCTTTTCCATCCACTCCATAATCAATGAGCTGCAGCGGTCGTCGACTTCTAAAAATATCAGGGCCGTGCATATATTATCGGGGGCCTCTTATGAGGGCCGGTGCAATGATTTGAAATGGTTGAGGACACCATGATGAATGTGCTCGGCCGCGAATGGGCCAAAACAAACCACTCCATATTAGGGAAGTTTTGCACAACAACAAATAAAAGCTTGTACCGACTGGCTGAATAGCCCTGTTATTTTCCCCCATTGAAGCAAAACAGGCAATCACTTCAGAGAACACTGCAGCACTGAAGTACTACTCACTCCGTCTCTTGTCTGGAATCTTCACAGCATGATCGATCATTTAGCAACATGACGCAGCCAGCACAAAGAGGCCTGTACTCGCCTAGTCTTTATTCGATTTGTCTGATGACAAGGCACTCTAGTTTGTTGTTGCTCGTTAATCAATGCCAATAAACTAGAGTGCGTTGTCATCATCACCCCCTATTACAGGGTTCTGGTTGAGGTCGTTGAGACCCAAATCCACACATTGAGACAGCTGCGCTGTGATGGGTGTGAAATCACAACCTACCACTGCTGGAGCATCTCCAGCCCACAAACTACTTGTCATTTCCACATTTAAAAGTAAATAATTATAATAGTGTGTGTGATCATGAATGCATTGCATTCATTTTCTTTGAATGGAACCATTGTGTAAAAGATAGGTTTGCTACAACTTTGCCCTTGGTGTATTTACTTTGCACAAACATAGAGAAAAGCACACACACTCACTAGCTGCTGTTAGTTTTTTGACTGTTACGCTGCCAGGTTAGATATTTTTAGCTGCATATGGAGTCAAACAAAAAGGTTTTTCAGTTTCTTTAAATAAATATATATTTATCTGAGCTCTCTTTAAATCTAGTTCGTATACAAGGCTTCATGCCAGGCTTTATTGCGAATGTGACTTGGTGTCCAAGTTCAACAGTCTGCCGCTAATCAGATGTTTTATAAAACCATTTTTCAGAAAGTAGTAGGACAACACAAACATGTAAAATACCTGACAACTTGGGCCTGAGCTTATTTGACACTGTTCAGTTGACATTGGACCACATGCGGGAACATTTTTGCATCTCAAACCTTAATCTGGGGTAAATTATCTGAGCACGTGTCATATAGAGCAGGTCTAGACTGTACTCTTGTAGAATAATTATTTTCTGTGATCCTTGCTCATTCCATTCCTTTTAAAATTTGCCCCCTCTCTTACACTCCCGATGAATGCACCCTGTTCATGTGCATATTTGTGACATTTGATTGTTGGCATCATAGATGCCCTAAAATTGCTATATAAGGCTTTGTGAACAAGTATAATTTTTACCAAAAAAGTCCTGCGAGAGAAAACGTGCAGATTCTAGGCAGATATAAACATTAAACCTTGTTGTATTAGAAATCATTTATAGCACACTAAAAATACAATATTATACAGTATGAGTGATTGCTCCAGATTACAAATACACTACCTACTGTAAAACATCAGAGCAAAGATTTTTAGTCAAATAAATTAGTACAATTATTTAAAAAATATACAGCTAAAGTGCATTTTTAAACTATAATAACAATGGGAGATTTTTATTTTTCCCAAACCTTCAAACACTTGCATTCAGCATGTCTGGGACTCACTCTTAGAAAAATAAAATAAAAAAACAATTGCATCTGACATCATTTAAATTACTCACACTTCAATTATTTTTCAATTTTTCGATCCAGTTCATTTTCATCTAATTTATTTCTGCCCACCTGAAGTGTTTCTGTGTAATAGCACAAGCCCAACCAGTGAGAAACTGATTCATTGACTGCAATCTCAACAAAACCTTCAAACGCAAATAAAAACAAAACAAACCCTGTGCACTACTGCTAGCATTTAAAAAGGTTTAAAGTAGCTGCCAGACGTCCAGACGTACCATCAGACTAGAGAATCACAATATGAATAAACAACATTGTAGTGTTAAGCTGTATCAATCAATATGTGGTTTATCTGGACTCCCTCAGCATTTCTGTGCAGTCGATATTGCTACAGCACCATCATCAAGAACGTGGGGGTGGGGGACAAGGAAGAGAGGAGTTCATTGTATGATCAGCAAAGTTACAGTACTGTTGTTAGTGGGGGGAGCAAAAGATTGAGTGGATAAAAGTGGAAGAAAGTAAAAAAAAAAAGAAATGAAGTCAGCAAATAAAGAAGAGAGGATAGGAGGAAGATGAGAGGAAAAGTAGGAAAGGAGAGGAGGAGGAGTTATGGGATGCACATCACTGTACATCACTACATTTCCAGGCTTCAGTGCACAGAATGATGGGGAGAGGGAACTCAAACGAATGAGAGCAATAACCCAAGACAGGCAAGAATGGATAGAGGAAAGAGTGGAATCATTTTCTGTCCATTGAGAGATGATCTCCCTTGTTATTCTGTGCGTCAACATCACCCGTCAAACATACGAAAGCCCCTGGGTACTTTGGCTTCACTGGCTCAGACAGACACAGTAATGTTATTGGCTATTGTCCTTTGTACAACTTAAATACATTTACTGGCCTTACCACTGTACACATTCTGTTGGTGTCAGTTTAAACTGAAATGTGATATTTTGTGTACGAAGCAATGTCATCCAACACAAAACCAGCATTGTGCCAAGCATTAATACACTGGATATTATAATGATATCTACCATCATCAATGATACCATCGCCAATTACGGTTTCTGATTAGGGATGTCAGTTCCAGTTTTGATAGCTTGATACCCATTATCCAGCAACTGTTACAAAACAAAAGGCAGAATTATGAGAAATACAAGAATTCTGTTATATTTTTAAATTTAGATTAAGAGCACCTTTCATTATGAATAAGGATTCTCCAATGTGCTGGCCCTTGATATGTAAATGACACACTACAAAACAAAACTGACCCTTCCTCCTGACTAAACCTGATTTTATTAGTGATAAGCTAAGATGTTAACAGATTCAGCTGTTCAGATTTTCACTGAGCAAGGTGATTAGTTTCACAGATTTTCCATAGTTCTAATCAACCTATCCAACCTATGAACCTGACCTTAGTGTCTGACACGTTTTCCTGTGAAAAGCCAATAATGTGAAAACCATTATTAAATTAAGTCAGACGTTTTGCAAGTTGAAAATGCACTTTGCTTTCACAAACACAGCTAAGTGGATAATTTGACTGAGTGCAATTAATGTGTTACGGATGGGAATGAAATTTGCATTTACGAATGAGATTCATCATCAGTGTGATCCGTCATGGGATAAGTGAGACTAAGTGAAGGGAGTAATTAATGCAAGAAACGGACGGTTTGCAACAGAGTGAAGTAGTAATGCCTCAAGGAGATAGCTACATTTTGCTCAATAGATAAAAGAATGTTATAATATTTTGTGGTTTGTATTATTTTGGAGACGTAACCTTGGCGGACAAAGCAGGACAAAAATGACCGTCTGCAAAAACAAGTGCTCAACATCAGCCAAAGAGTCTTGTACACGATAAAAGTATCAGTGAGGACATAATTAACCTACAGTCAACCAGCACTGCTCCTCAGCAGCCAGGTCAGCACACCTCTCTATCTGAATGTCAATGTGAGGTAATAGCAACACTAATAGCTCTGCTAATCACTGTTCCACTTGTAGAGGACCACATTAATGCCCTCCAGGAGCAACATGGCAGCCCAATAGAGAGACCATTTTGTGCTTAGCCAGTACTGAAACTCTGTCAACTCATGAGAGCAAATTTGGAGGGAATAAAGAAACTGTTCTTGCCCCAGAGCTCAAGCGATTTTAATTGCCCAATTACTTTCTGAAAGAATGAAATAGCCATGGAGATGCCAACCAAAGCGTGAAAATAATCCTCGGCTCACAGCTTGTATAAATGAGCTCAGTGTGCTTTCCTTAGTTACCTGCTGAATGAGTCAGTGTGGGAAGCATCTCTGTACATACTGCTATTATGATCACACGACCTGTGGTATTTATTAATAGCCATCTTAAAAACAACACCTGAGATTTTCTTTTCTTTCTAGACGACAGCACGCCTACTGATATGCAGCCCACACAGAAACAAGTGTTGGACCATTAACAAAGCAGCCCGTCGCGATCAAACCACCCTGTCCTTTGTATTACTCTTGTGGAACAAGAGTAATGCAAACTGTTTTGTTTATTTGCTATTCAAACCCATTCTGGGTTGTAGATATTCTTCCATTTTTCTGTATTAGTGATGTTTTATACCTGTCTGTCTAATTTAATACTGGTTTCTATTTCAAAGCAGAGATCTCATGAAGAGTTGGTGCCATCATCTGTGCTTGAACATCATTCAGTTATTCATTTTAAAGTAGGCATTTTGTTTGCCTACTACGTTCTTTGTAGGTTTGTGTCAATTGTTAATTGCTCCTCAGAGTGTCTTGCTTGTGGTGTCCCTCATTAGAGATTGTAGTCCATGCCTGTATAGAACACTGTAAACGTCATTCATCCATTACTGCAAGGGCAAAAGTAGCTATAGCTCATATACTGTACCTCTGACAGCAATTAACTATACCCTTACATAGCTGTTCCCATAGGGATAATTACTGATACATAGTCCTGGCATGAATAAATTGTACCAATGCCCAGTGAGATAACATACAGTTTACCAACCTGGGTTTGATCTGTCTCCAACAGATGTCATGTTTGATGCTTAGGCCGGTTATGGCTCCCATTAACAAAAACAAATGAGTAAATAAGATGCTGGGAAGACCTTGAATATCAAATAATAAAGAAAAACCTGGTACTTTATAACTCCAATCAGCTCTTTAGTAGCTTGAGTAATGGAGGGAGGTTGTAGGAATGTGGACAGAGGTGCAATATTACACCAGAGTGAGTGAGAGAATTCATTTTTGGCATTTAAACGTATGTTTACAGCAAGTGTATCATGTTTCTGATTTCACATGACTGGACAGATGAGTTCTTTTTTCACCAATTTCCTGGCACATATCTGAACTATGAGAGAAATCCCTTTTAAAAAATAGCATGTTTTATTCAGTGGCTGATGAACAGGTGATCCTAAAGTAAACGCAGAAGCTAGGTGGCCTTGCTAGCTACTTTAAATGGTAAAATATTTGTTGCTTTATACGTATATCCCGCATGAAGTGTGGCTGAAAACTGAGAGAAACCTACAGTAACTAGATTCTGAACCAACAAGTTGCTAGGATATCGGCCACTGGACAAACACACACTTATACCAAAATTCACAACACGCCCATCTTTATCTTACAACTTCTTTTTTTTAAAAGAAGAAATATTAGTTGTTTCTTCCTCCTTAATAAAAACAGGTCTGTTCTACCTAAATCTGAAGAGCTGTTGTTTTCATTGGACAGAGACGACATACACTGAAAATGCATATAATCTCACCTCAGCTCTATAAAGAACTAAATATCTAGGATAACACTAGTTCTCAGCCTTTCTTACATCCATCTATAAACACACACACACTTAAATACATACTGCTGGCACAGCTATGGGCCCATTATTTTGCAGTTTCATTACCTATGATGGCCAAGACACACACGCAGCCACATACGCAATCTTCTTCCCCTGTGCACATTTAATCAACTGGGCAGCAGTGTGCCGCGCACAGCGCTGCACTCTCCAGATAAGATTATCCTTCAGCTGTAGGCCTGACAGTCAATAGGTGGACAGAAGTGTAATTAGTGTGTATGGAGGCTAGAGAGTAGAGAGAAAGGGCACAAGAAAACAAAATATATACATTATATAGATAGTGATTGACTGAGTGAATGAGCGAGAAAAAGAGAAAGACTAAGATCAACGTTGCTCTGTCTGTAGAAACTGAGCACCACATGCGCAAGAAAGAAATGTGCACGATAGAGCAACATCTGCAGTACATCTCTGTCCTCTCCCTCCACGGGAAGCCTCACCTTTCTCCAAACCTCCCTGCTGCCTTTCCTGTGTGTACACAGAGTGGGGTGAGGGGGTATTTAAAATTTGTATGAGGAAAAGAAACTAGTCAGTGTTTGAAAGATAAGAGAGTGGTTGTCTGTGTTTGCACCTGTTTATATGAACACAAGTGCACGCAAGGTTTGACTGAGAGTGTGATGACAATGTCTGCAGGAAGCTGGGAGACACTTAAACTGTGTTTTCTAATGTGTTTCCTGTCTCCGCTCGCCCATCAAAGCAAGTTTTAGGGCCTTGATTTGGATCTTGTGTGTGCTTTGATGATACCAACTTGCTATTGCTGCTATAAACAATTTCCCTGCGGTTTAATTTTTATTGATTAATAAAGTACTTCTGATTCCGATTCTGATTTTGGACAATCTGTGAATGTGTATATGCACAATTCCAGATTTGTTTGGTGCTTTTTTATTGTGGTGACTAATCCCATACACAGGACACCAACTGTGCACTTTCACACTACAATACTCAGCATCTGTTTAATTTGAATAGGACACCTTTTAGTTTAGACTGTTGCACAGCGGGGAACTAGCAACTACAAGATCAGCACAGGCTCACAACATATAACACAAATTCGTTTTTTGTTTTTTTTTTAAACAAAACGGATCCTAATTTGAGCATGCTAGCTATTTGCTAATTTTGCGCTAAACACTAAGAGCAGCTGAGGCTGATGAGGAAGTCATTAGTTCTGCAGGTACTTGAATGATGATACTGATGCTGCTAGATGAAAAGTTGGATTCATTCTCAGGGGGACATGAATGTATCAAATTCCACATCAATGCATCCATTAGACGCTGAGACACCCTTAACCACAAATGTCAACCTCATGGTGGTGCTAGATTAAAAGTCAGGGGCTTACTAGAATCAACATGATTCATCCTCTGGGAACCACGAATGTCTGTACAAACATTTATTAAAAACCACTGAACCCTCGATGTTACATGTTATGCCTTTGTCTTTGTATTGGATTCAAAGTAAATGTTGTCTAAAATCCTATTATAGCTAAGTATTCATCATCTATAATGAAAGGAAAGATATACGAGGGAGAGAAAAGCGATAGATAAAAAAAAGATAAAGAAAGAGAGATAGAGTTAGAGAACTTTATATGTATTTCATACCCATTACTTGTTATTGTCAATACAAGCATGAACACAATTTCAAACAACACCTAAATATCATATTTAAAACAGGAAACATATTTCCAAAAGTGAATTTTAACTGTTGTATATTGATCTGGACGGCTGATCCTTTGACCTTTAAGTGAAACAAACTGTGCCGAGGTGCCCACCTGTGACTCAACCTGATACCTGTCAGCTTCAAGTTCCTGCTAATGTGGGATAAAGTGCTGGCCAGCTGAGGCATACACCCGGGATGCACGCCTCCTCTTGGACAGAACTATTAATCACCTGAACTATTATTATTCATCATGTCATCACACATGCAGACAGGCCTGTGCGCACACACAGATGATGCACAGTCCACATTTATACGTACAAATCCAATGCCAGAGACAGTTAGAGGGATGTTTTCCTGTGCCCAAGACTTTGGTCATGACAAAATGAGGAAAACAAAGTGTTGGAAAGATTATTAGTGATTTATGTAAGGAAGGATTTCATCAAGGATTTCACAGAGAGGAGTCTCCACATTTATCTAAATATCAGTCACTGTGTAAATAAAACTAATAAATAGAATCAGAGTATTGCATCACTGCACCACGGTCATGGAAAATTCTTGATTCTGATTGGCCAGGGGCATGGATTATTTTCAGGTAAGTGCACTGCTCTGACATCCAGGTCATTAGTCTAAATTGGTGTACACACTCATGTGGATGCAGGTTGGCAGATCAGCATCTACATCTGCAGGAGATGGAGCATTATGGCTGATATTTCCACAACAAAATTTCCCTCTACGCCCAATTCAAATGCTCGTCAGGATAATGTTACACCTGTCTGGATTGAAAAATGCTCGTGACAGCAGAGGATGTCCAGTTAATACCCCAGGACCGTATGGAGCTGGGCTGAAACCCAGCTAGTGGTTGGCATTGAGGTGAAGGTCATGGTAGTTGTGCTATGAATTGCAGATCGGCGCCCACAGCTGCTGCAGCCCGTGTGTGTGTCACAAGAGAGTGGTGTGAAGAGCACTCAACAACATGCCACCATGTTGTGTGGCTGTGTGTGTGTGTGTGTGTGTGTGTGTGTGTGTGTGTGTGTGGTGGGTAAAAGGGGGCAGAACATATGCTCAATGTTCTCTGTGTCATTG
This sequence comes from Collichthys lucidus, assembly GCA_004119915.2. Taxonomy (NCBI): domain Eukaryota; kingdom Metazoa; phylum Chordata; class Actinopteri; family Sciaenidae; genus Collichthys; species Collichthys lucidus. The sequence goes on along the minus strand of CM014080.1, from coordinate 27,131,647 downwards.
GCTTTGTCTTTTCAAAATGGGCAGATGTACTATACATACATCGACAGCGTGGGTGTGCGTGTGCATGAAAGGGGGTGTAGTTACTTTATGAGTGATACACACACACACACGCAAAACACGCAGCACCTTTTCCCTCACCCACCTCCGTACAGCAGCAGCACTAAAGGAATCACTTATCAGCGCTGCTTCCTTTTTTCTTCCCCCTCCACCAGAACCTCAGTGACACATAATCTGGCACATTTTCTGTCATTTTCACAGTTTGAGTGATTATTTAATTGACTGTATTCATTAACCGATCACAGTCTGCATTCAGAACAATTCATTCATGCCAGCCCACGCCTTCTAAAAAAAAAAAAAAGATAGATGTGGAAGGCCTTTGAGAGAAACACAAATGAGATAAGTGGCAGGTCAAGGGCCTAATTAATAGCCCGCTGCTACCAAAGTGCATGTGGATTTCGATTTCATTGCTGAAAATGAAATTGATATCACAGCGCAGTCAGAAGGTAAATTACATTTCTTAACAGTTCTGAGGTTTCGAATTCAGAAAAATCTGCCTGATGATGAATAATGACATCCTGCTGACACTGTTTGCTTCTACGTGACCTTTGAAATTTTACTATTATACAGTTTTTTATCCCTGAGCACCAGTTTGACCATGCTGCATCATTGTACATCTTTAGGACAGTAAAAAAAAAAACATTCAAATATCTAAAGGATCAAAAAATCACAGGGTTGAAGGGGTCTGGAAAACACTGCTTTGATAACACTTGCAGCAAGCCAAACAAACACAGCGACATATCATATATTACAGTATATTACAAACCTACATAGTCATACAGTAATACATTGTAGCATAACATTTCAATCTTACCAACAAGAGTGAAGTGCAGCCATCGCTGCGGGATGGCACAAACTCAGTACTTGTTACTGGAAATCATCTCATGATGAGAGCTCTCATTTTCATTTCATGAAAACAGTTTTAATCGAAATCTTATTGACGGGGCAAGGACGATAATGCCTGGTTATGATTTAGACTCAGATGTGGTTGAATTATGATTCAAGACGAATGTGAATATGGGGAATAGACTTAAAAACCTTTTAAGCAGGGCTCCAGTATAACCAATTTGTGACAGGGCTTGAGTTTTATTATCGTAGTGAGATGTGAAGCAAAGAAAAAAAAAAAGCAGAGGGGGAGCAGAGCCCTGAGCACATTAAAAAGAAAAATGGATGTGAGGACAGCGGGAGACAGGATGTAATATGAAGAGGAAAGCAGAACCCAGCCAAAACAGAGAGAGAGAGAGGGAGATAATGGAAGGGAGAATAAGTGAGAGACAAGGCCTAGGCCAAGACAAATGACAGGGGGTGATGGAGTGAAACTGAATTTGAAAGACAGCACGAAAGAAGGAGTGTTAAATGAATGTGGAGAGAAGAAAAAAGGTAGGAAACTAAGTACTTTGTAGGCAGAGACTGGGGCAGTGAAAAACAGGACAGGCAGCAAATGACGGAGAGGCAAGACAAGTAGTGGCAAAGAGCGCAGGAGAGACTGAATAAAGCATGGGGGGTGTAACAGGAGAGAACTGAACCAAGAAGGAGGAAGAGGATGCAGAGGAAGAGGATGGATCCCGTAGAGCCTCCCTCCTTGTCCTCACCGGCCAACACAGGGACTGTAAATCCCCCACGAAACTCGAGAGGAGGTAAACAAACCATTAGCCCTGTTCTGCAGAGGGAAGACCATCCTCCATGCACACGGGAGCACAATACACTAACGCACATACAGACCAGCGTGAGCGTGCAGTCATGCTCACAACAAGTGTGTAAGCCCGCAAGAGAAAGTACATATAGTGTGCACGTGCACGCACACACACACACCAAGGACACTGAATACATTCACTACAGATCTGTCCCTCGATGCTGCCCTTCTTGTAAATGGGACAGAGACCGTTTCGGGCACATACTGTACTGCACGTTCTATAACTTTTATTGTCCAATCACTTCTTATGGAGTAAATGACTCATAATTTAGCCTGGAACACAGTGAGCCACCAGCTCAGACTATACCTGTCGATCAACAACAACAACACATAGACACACACACAGATCATTCCCTCCTCCCTTTGTCCACTCTTTTCATTTGACTTGTGTGACATTAAAATTTAAGCGGATGCACACGTCAGGTCACTTGCTGAAAAACCAAAGAGCGAAAGAAAGAAAGTGCATAAGCTTTTCCACCTACAACAGCTACAGTATACTCCAGCCTAACAGATGTCTGAAGAAAAGTGAAAAGTGTCTGTTGTGCATGTACACAGGCATGCAAGAAGTAAATACACCTTTAATTTGAATGAAGGTGTCTGTTTACTTCTTGCATGTCTGTACGTGCGTAAATAAAAGAATTGCCATTCAACCCGCTGACCAACAGAAAGACAAAAGCTGTGATTTACAGGGAGATACTAACACTGGCGATGAGTGGACACCAAATTCCATTAGAGAGCCATAAAGCCCAGTGAAGAGGGCGAGGGGGAGGGTAGGCGACTGATCGGAGTGCCCTCAGCATTGTCCTAATAATCAGGCTTTTATATGCTTTTACACAACCAAACACCACTCACAGTCACTTCTATCTGTCTACATCTGAAAGTCTCATTCGCTCTACTAACTGCAATCGTGTCGTCTGTCTGCTGTCACTTCAGTCGCTCCTCCATTATGTTCCATTTTCCTTTCACCTCCATGCCATTCATTGGGTCTTTCATTTTTGTAATAATCAAACGACTCAAATGACTTTCTCTTCCCGCTGTCACTGTGACCACAGATGGTTAAATTTCTTGGAGTTGTGAACGTGACATGAAGGAGAACGTGTCAGGATATTTTATTTTTACGTTTCAGAAATGAGTCTTTTTTTCCATGCAGCTCCGGGGGTAGCAGCAATGTGGAACACGAGAGGGAAATCAGCAGTGTGAACGCATACGTGTGGTCACCGAAAGCACTTCCTCTCTCCCCACACACTCAGGCAACTGTTAGCGCAAAGTGACCGCAGCAGCCAGGTAACAGAGACAACGCACCGCAGTGACAGCTCAGGGACTGAGCCCGGAGCCGATGCACTGCAGTTGCACAAATGCCTGCAAGTATGTCTGCATCTGATGCCGCTGTCTCGCTCTTCAAGTTTCAGGCTTTGAGTTTTAACTAATAATGAAGTCTATTTTTAAAAACACAGAGCGTATCACACTCCATTTTTAGTACTCGCTTTCAAGTGAAAAAAATCTGAAGGTTTCTAATTAGTGTGAACAGCAAAAAGCTGTGCGGTGTCATCTCTTTATCTAGACCACCTGTGTATGTGTTACAAAAGAGGAGCCCAAGACATGCAATCCACGTGTGTTAAAGTTGTATATGATTCTTATATGATAATTCTTAAACAATTGTTTATCATCCACCAACAGCCTGTTAGCTTTGCTTAGCACGGGAACACTAGGGGAAAACAGCTAGCCAAGCTCTAAATTTCACTAATTATGTCATATCTCATTAGTTTAATCCTATGCTTTGCTGGGCACAGTGACTCTCTGGCTGCAACCTCACTGTGATCACAAGACTTTTGAAAAGTGTATCGGTCTTCTCATCACTCCTAGAGGAATGCCAATAAGCACGTTTCCCAAAATATATATAATTGTTTTTTTTCTTTTAAGCAGAGGGAACATTAAAGGTACCTTCAACACTAGCAGGAGTGGCAGCAGTGTGTGTGTGTGTGTGTGTGTGTGTGTGTGTGTGTGTGTGTGTGTGTGTGTGTGTGTGTGTGTGTGTGTGTGTGTGTGTGTGTGTGTGTGTAAAATAAAGTCACGACTCCCATCCCCTCAAAGTCATGTTTGATAGTTGAATGTGACACTGTGATAAATAGCAGTCAGAGCAGTTCAAATGCTTACCCAGTGTGCATTGCATGTAAGACCAGTTATGAGCTTCAAGGTTGCTAAACGTATACACACTGGGGCTTGATTTACACACACACACACACACACACACACACACACACACACACACACACACACACACACACACACACACACACAGTTAAGTTTCAAAAAGTTCGATTACAGATGCTGCCACTTGCATAAGGTCTAAATACCGTATAATGTTATAAACTTAATTCTGATTAAATATTATATCATTTTACATTGTGTATTTTTTTTGTCTTTTTCTTTTGATAAAGCTAAGAATTGAGTTTAAGATTAACAGCCAAAAAAAAAAAAAACCTTTTAAAATGTCAAGGAACCCCTTTTGCGTCTGTTGTTCCCTTGCTTTTTCTTCTCTTAACAGCTCGGCTGCCGTTGGGGTATAATGCATGCTGAGGAAATAATTCATGTGAAAGTCATTCAACTAAATGTACGGAGAGCCGCTGCACTGCGCAACACAGACTAAATCATAGACTACTATTATGTAGAGACAGGTTGTGAGGGATCTGTACTCAAAGTGTGTGAAAGGGAGAATGAATAAAAGTGTTTGTGTGTGTGCGTGTGTGCGTGTGTGCGCGTGTGTGTGTGTGTGTGTGTGTGTGTGTGTGTGTGTGTGTGTGTGTGTGTGTGTGTGTGTGTGTGTGTGTGTGTGTGTGTGTGTGTGCAGGCATGCGTGTGTGCAGGCGCGCGCGTGTGTGTGGGTGTTAGTAAAGTGTTTATGAAACTAATGGCTCAGTGCAGGAAAGCAGGTGAAGGTTTATAGTACACAGGGTTGTGAATGGCAAAGTGAGAGAGTGGGTGAACATAACTTAAACGTAAAGGTCAGAATAGGTGAAGGTAGCTTTGATGGGAATCCCCATTGGGGGGTATATATATGTGTGTGTGTGTGTGTGTGTGTGTGTGTGTGTGTGTGTGTGTGTGTGTGTGTGTGTGTGTGTGTGTGTGTGTGTGTGTGTGTGTGTGTGTTAGCAGCAGCAGGGACACTGCTGTACTATTTTTAGCTGTGCTGGATGAAGTTTGACTTCATCATAAGGGACAAAGGACAGTCAATGCCCCTGCCTCCTCCGCTCCCTTCCTTCCTTCCTTCCTTCCTTCCTTCCTTCCTTCCTTCCTTCCTTCCTTCCCTATTGTCCTTATCTGCTCTGTATGTGTCTTCATGTCCTTGTGGTCTTATACAACTACCAACCACCCACCCCACATTTTTTCACGCATCTTCTTTTTAAAATGGATTCAACCCTGGGACTCGAATCTTACTCCCTTACCTTCGAATCTAGTCATTACAGGCTAAACCTGATGAGATTACTTGTTTGGTACTAATGAATGAAATCAAACCATCAACAGCTTTAATCCACTAACTTACATGCTGTGTGTAGCAGCAGGGCAGGCAAAGATGCAACAGATAACATTAATGATGGATTTGTATCATCGTAACATCTCAGTAAGCTTCTGCTCTTAGCAATTACTTACTAATTATTTTTTTTTTTATTTACAAGCCTTCAACATGTTGCTAAAATGTTATAGCAGGGAGAACACAACCACTATCGATCTAATTAATATTAATATTGTTAATCATTGTTCTGATCAGCTTACCCATAATTCATTTTATTAGCAGCAGCTATGTGCGCTGCGCTGTGACACCTCTGCTTACTTCAGTTCGGCCTTTTAATTTTTCATAAGACGTCAAACCTTGGAATCGTGCCGCAGGTCTCATCAGCGTTCCAAGGTTCATTAACTAAAATCCAAATCAGAGAAGATTAACCGGCTACTACACCAACTAAGGACCAGCGTGAGACACACCCTGTGCTGCACGTAATTGGACCAGCTGTGCAAACACCTGCATGAGACAGTTATTTTAGGACTTAGCTGAAGATCACTGCAGTGGCTAAGCGCCTTCAGTCCCAGAGGTGAACAAAAAAAAACACTTCACAAACAAACTAGTTTATGTACATGCTGTTGGATAGAAGCTATTCCACTGTTACTGTCAGGGTGTAATTAGTGTATCTTCCATAGGATGTGAACACAAAATTAGTCAGAGTATTCAGTGACAAACACTGTCCATACAAACTCTTCTCTCTCCACATCTTGCTCTCTCTCTTCCTCCACCCTCCCCACTTCAGTCTCACTTACTTTTTATCATTGACGTCTTTTATCATGTGACACCCTCTCATGACCTGTGCATTACTGATACTTGTGAGTGGCAATCTGGGCTATTGCATAATGACAGATCAGATAGCGTTACTGTCCACGGTGGTGTAATTCTAAACGCGCTATTGATTCTCGATGTAATGACAGCGCGGGCCAGTCAGCTGAGGTCAATTTCTCATCAGCTGTGCTCACAATCGCTCCTTTGGGGTTCAGCACATTCATTTAGCTTCATTTTAAAGTTTGTTTTATAAGAGGGGAAAAAAAAACATTTTCATGTGATTTATTAGTAAAGTGGTGGATGAAGCTCCTAAGAACAACGAGAAACCATGTGAAACCTTAGATGTAAACTGTTTGTATGGTTGAATACAGAAAAGGACTGACAGGATAATGCTGTATTGATATGTAGTAACACATAATTGACTTGGTTGAGGGTGTGAACTTTATGAACCCTGCTGTGAAAAAGGCCCGTTTACAACAAAAGGTTTGTCAAATTGACAAGCTGAAAGGAATCAATAGTGTATTACTGGGATAACAGCAGCTTAATGGATACTAAGCTTGGGCAATTCTATATAAACTATATATTTAATAAATATAAAAGAAAAGAAATCAGACTTAAAAACATCATAAATTACCATCTTCACAGACGACAGACCTTCACTGATGATGCAACACAGCGAGCAGCAGTCACAGCTAAATCTGAATGAATTCAGCTGCTGTCCACAACAGACGTTTTTTCCCCAGGTGTGGGTCCAGGTGTACTAAAGCTGTGTGGACACACAGATTGATTGCGATGAGTTCTTAGTAGCCAACGTCCAGCGCTCCAGTAAGGCTGTTGAGTGATGAATATGACTATAGACTCTATTTTTGTATCGGTCCAAAGACTAGTGAAAGAGGCGGCTGACATGTTGGTATTTCTTCCTGACATTGAAATGCACCCAGTCAAGAGGTGGTGATATTTGAAACAGACAATATGTATTACAGTTTTAGTTAAATCTCACAGGGGTGGAGGGAAATTATCGTAACTCTTAATTCCACAACCTTCCAATTTATATTGACCTTTACCCATTTTCTGATGCATACAGTACAGTGCTGCACTTCTACAAACACCAATAGTAGGCATGCTTGGACACACTTGCACTGACCTTGCACTCCTGATTTTGCCTCAGGCTCCGCAAGTACGTGTAAGGCCAAGAGCAAGCGATCTCAGAGAGACCTTTAAAAAAGGAATATGTTCTTGCCAGTTTCCCAAAATAGATTTTCTTCAATTAAAAGTGCCTCAAACAAACACCTTACTACCTGTGTTTACTGAGGAGATGGTTTATGCTAATTTCACAGTCACGCTGCCGTGTTAGTGTAAAGCAGTGTTTTATAAATAATGTCGCACAAACTCACAAGCAACAGACTTTATAGGACAGAAATATTAGTTAGAGATTTTGGCATCGAAAGGGGAGCTCAAAACAAATCTGATTCCAGTTGCCAACTTAAACAAAGCACAATGGTCTTGTCTGCACTCTTCCATCTTTATCATCTTGGGGTTCATACCAGGTAGGAATGGAAAGACATAGCCAAGCGTCAGTCCAGAGTGCAGTTTACACTGATTTTTATTGTGCTAAGGAACTGCTGGCTGCTCCAACATCAGTCTTGTAAAAGTCAAAAACACCTTGTGTTTAGGTTCTCCTACATTTTTATGTACTGTGTTGCCATGAAACGCCACCTGAGTTTAAATGACAGCCACTATTCCCGCTAAACTAAAGCAAATGTGCCAGAGTTCAAATAAACTGCTATAAACATTACTGATGTAAACACACTGACAGTTTTTCTGTTGCTGCTTTAGCACTAACTTTTGCTGCTGCTGCAAAAAGAAGAATCACTTCAGATTTAATTTTTTGCTGTTGTTCAAATGAGCGGTGTGTGTTTATCTGAGAGCACAACAATCTTTACATGTTCTCATGCTTGTGTTAACTTTGTCCAAAAATGTTCCCGATGCCACATCTACGCAGCTATGCAGTTGACTGATAAGGGGAAAAAAATGCCACTGCGCACTTGTTGCAAATTCACTCACACAGTCACACACGCAGCCACAGTCACACGGACTTTGTGGCGCTACCAAGGCAACCAAAACACAAGAGCTAATTATAGTTATAGCTGTAGACTCTGGGACACAAACTCATACTCAGGCACACTCAAATGGACAAACACACCAAGCAGCCAGGCAATTTATTTTCAGTGAGCCGTCAATGAATCCATGTTCCTTTGGGGTTTCGCCTCTATGGACGTCGTGCTTAGGTATAAATTAACACACCTGCTTAATCTGATGCCACGCAGTAGCATATGCCTGTATTTTTATTAGAAACAATCTTGGTTTACACACACACACACACACACACACACACACACACACACACACACACACACACACACACACACACACACACACACACACACACACACACACACATATTCTCGTATTTGCTACCTTCTTGAGACCTCCAATTAAATACTACCTTACCAGGACCACCCTTTCTAGACCTGATAGGAACACATGAAAGACATCCCTGAGCTTGGAAAAAAATCTATTTTAATAATATCACCTCAGATTTAAGATAAACACACACACAAAAAAAAGTTATTTCCCAGATATTTTACTGTACTTGTAAGGACCGCCTCAACTTTTTTTTTTTTTCTAAAGTAACCCTACTGCATTGGCTTTTATGAGTTCAGTCAAGTACACAGAGTAAAGTTTTAAATATCCTGGATGTGTCAGTACTCTGATACTCAGTACTCGAAAACAGCTTATTTGTTACAAAGCAACAAGCACTAACTATTAATTATAAACATGATTGTATTTATCCCATCCTTCTGATGAGCTGTTCTGTCCTGACAGAAGTAAAAAAAAACAGATTAAAGTAAAAAATGTCAAATATGTTTTGTGAGACAGCATAAAGCATGGTATAAAGCATCTTGTGCACTCCTTTCTCTCTCTATTTGTGCTGTGGGCATAGTGGTGTTGTGGTGCTCCCTCTCTCACTGTCCTGGATCCCCTTGCTTGACTGTTCAGGTTCATAGGCCACTTAAAAGTTCTGGTCATTTTAGAGACTGTTTTGTTTCTGTGTTTTATAATTGTGACCTGAGACTCTTTCCAACCTGCCTGCTGTCCCTGCACCTCTCCAGCGAGCTATACTCAGTCCTCAGCCTCTGTCAGCCATCATCTCCTCTCCACTTTACTTCTCTGGTAGCCTGCAATAAATCTCCATAATTTCACCTCACCTGTGTGCCCTGTATTTATGTCCACAACACCACCACATCAGTGTTGTTTAATGAAGATGAAGATTTCGACAATAATTATACAACATGTTGAGCTTGTGCTATAGTCTAAAGCTGTTACATTTCAAACAACCACGTCTTTCCCATCCCAAAGTGTCTAAGTGAGAGCAAAGACCACAGTCAACTAAAGGACTTAATGAAATCAAGGATACTTCTGCCAGAACATTAGCATTTAATGATGCTTTTTTAGAGCAACCAGCTCCAATACAAAACCATTGTACAAAACAATTTTAAATCCAATGTACTATTTGTACAAATGACATCATTGTATTTGTGCAACACAGCTTTTTTTTTAACCTGAATTCCAAGAAAAGTGGTAAAAGTGCATTTTAAGAGCAAAACATGCAAACATTCGTAAAATGCCTTGAAATATCTTTCAAAATAAAAGCAGCTTTTGAAAAAAACAAAACCCTCACTACTCAAAGGGTTAGAACAGGTATGACTCCATACAGATCACATGTCAGAGCCATAACACTACCTTCTCAGACAGAACACATACATATCAAAAGGTACAGTAGAAGATATGAACCAGGAAGTTGTTGCATTGTATTGCATTGCATTATAAGTGAAAGGCCCTTGAACCGGTGGGGTGCTTTAATCAAACCCTGTAACAATTATTTAAGTAACTTTTTTTGTCACAATCCAATCCGGTCCCCTGCCTGCTTTTCCCCTGGGTGCAGGTAAGAGGGGAAAGCAGGCAGGGGACCGGAGTGGATTGTGACATTTTTTGAGTTTTTTCAACAGACGAACAGTTTCAGCCTCACTATGTGTGCAGCTAAGATACAATAGATATATGTGACTAAAGTGTTCCTATGGAAACAGAAGGCCTACTGTCATGGTGTGGAAGGTGTAGGCCTACCTTTGTAAACATAGTCCATGTCTACAGCTTCTGATCTGACACGATTCTATTGTAAACATAGAATTTAACACCTCTCCAGTCCCTGTGAGCGAGGGCTCTAGGTGAAGCAGCGATGCACCTCTCACAGTCTTGTTTTCCAGGGGTCTTGCCGATACGAATGAAAACCATCAGAGTCTTTTCAACTGCTTTCACCTCCTCTGTTGACCACTTTTGTTTTGCCTTTTTACCACCTTGGAAAGGAGATTGTAAAGAACATTTATTACACAGGAAATTTAATACATGCACAGGTGTATGCGCTTGTTGTGTATGTAAGAGGTCATTGACTAAATAACATAGATTGGGTTGAGAGCCTACCTATGTTTTACCTGGACAAGTTGCCCGTATATAAAATTGTTAATTTAATTTCATGTTCATATTCAATTCATTGTTAAGGAACTATGTGTCTGGTAATTTCACTGCTGTTTACTTAGCTACCAGCCAGTGGTTTGGCATATGTATATTAGTGTTCAACCTGAGGGGTATTCCAGAAAGGAGGTTCAACAAACTCTGAGCCTAACCCTGAGCTAAACCTGTGAAGTGAAACTTCTCTTCACAGAGTTTTCAGTACCAGAACAGTTGATCTCAGTTAGTTCAGTCAACTCTAGTTTGTTAATTCTGAGTTTTCACATAAATACGTAATGACAACACATAATGACAACACCACATTCTTACCTCCCGAGCCTCTCTTCTGTCCAAGCTGCTGCTTTGACGTGCTTTTCTTACGTCGAATCACAGGTTCCTCTCCTGGAAAACATTCATAGGAAACAAAGTTAAGTACGTGGCGTGACTAGCCTTCTGCCACAGATTCTGCAGAAATCTTCACAACATGCAGAGAAAACATAGCAGTAACTAGTAATATAATTATTAAATTTCAGCCAGTTGGACAACCTCTAAAAACGATCAAGAGGATATTTTCACTTCACACCACTTGTGAAGCAAAGGCATTGTGATGACAAAGTAAATATCCCAGCCAAGCAGAGAGACTGACAGACTAGCTGTTGTCTGGCATGAAAAGGGTCAATCAGCCTTTGATTTTCCTCTTGCTGTTCAGTTACAGTGCATAGAAACTGCTGCTGACACAAATGTACATCATGGTGGGAAAAGAAAGAGCCATGTTTCACACTTACCTTCTGAGCTTTGCTCTTCTGCAGACTGCTGTTTGTGTTGAGTCACTGAAGCTCCTCCTAGAAAACATTCATAGAAAATCAACTCATAAACAGGACATGAATGAGCCTCTGCATGTTGTGTAATGTGTACAAATGTCCAGAGTTACTGTGTATAGATGCTCTGACCAAACACAGCTACAGGAATTATTTATCATACATGTGAATATACAGGACACATAATGACAACACCACATTCTTACCTCCCGAGCCTCTCTTCTGTCCAAGCTGCTGCTTTGACGTGCTTTTCTTACGTCGAGTCACAGGTTCCTCTCCTGGAAAACATTCATAGGAAACAAAGTTAAGTACGTGGCGTGACTAGCCATCTATACAGTCTGACTGTATGATGTCCAGAACTACTGTGTATAGATTGATGTTGGCATTAATACAAAAAAGGGTAATGTTATTATGATCTAGCACACCAGTCAGAAGCATAGACATACCTGCTGGAGCAACTGGATGATCTTCACATTTAGATGACACCTCTGAGCTTTCTTCCATTATTTCAGATTGGTCTGCATGATGGCAAACAAAGGCGATTTGAATCAAATTAAATATGTGTGAATTGAAATTATACAGGTGCACAGTCAACATTGCTCTTATAATAAGTAATGTGTTACCATTGGGGCTAATTGAGATTTGGTCAAGACCTTTCCCCTTGAACTCTGCCAGTCTGCCCTGATCACAGGCCATCAGTACCTCTAATCTTTGCCAACTGCAAAGTTCCTTCAGAGTCAGCTTCTACTCGAGAACTTGTGCTTGTCTTAATACTCTTTTTGTATCTTGATTCACCTGATTCCTCTTCTTAACTAGAACTGTCACTTCTGTTGTATCGTTTCTTTGTTTTCAATCTTGGTTCATCTGATTCCTCTTCTCTGAAATGCACACTGGCTTTCTTACCTTGCTTCTTATTCGATTTTAAAGTGCTTGGTCTTTGCTTCGGACTATTTTGTTCTGAGCATTCATCTGAACTGGCTCTGATGATGCTAGGACATACTCCTCTTCACTGATGCTGTTAGTGGAAAGTGAACATCTTCGTGGCACTCAAGCATTTCTTTGGTCAGCTACAATAGAACAGAGACATTTCATTTATGTTAGAATCAAAAGTGAGCAACGTCATAATGCAAAAATAGCTGCAAGCAGCAATGACGGGCCCATGCAGATCAGGCGATCATGTAATGTAATAATAGTAAGCGTTAGCATACATGTACGACACTGTACTGTACGACACTGTACTGTACGACACTGTACAGCACTGTACTGTACGACACTGTACTGTACGACACTGTACAGCACTGTACAACACTGTACAGCACTGTACTGTACTGCACTGTACTGTACAGTGCTGTACAGTGTTGTACGACACTGTACAGCACTGTACTGTACGACACTGTACTGTACGACACTGTACAGCACTGTACAACACTGTACAGCACTGTACTGTACTGCACTGTACTGTACAGCTGTACAGTGTGTACGACACTGTACAGCACTGTACAACACTGTACAGTACTGTACTGTACTGTACTGCACTGTACGACACTGTACAACACTGTACAACACTGTACGACACTGTACGACACTGTACTGCACTGTACTACACTCTACTGTACAGCACTGTACTACACTCTAGTGTACAGCACTGTACAGCACTGTACAGCACTGTACTGCACTGTACAACACTGTACAGCACTGTACTGTACTGTACTGCACTGTACTACACTGTACTACACTGTACTACACTGTACTGTACTGCACTACACTGTACTGTACTGCACTGTACTGCACTGTACTACATTTACTTACAAATACGCTGTCTGTTCTTGTTAAGGGTGGAACCTCAATGTCATCTTCTATCTGCAAAAATTGTAAAGGGAAATTTGTAAAATTTAAATAGAAGCATTTTGAAAATATCACAGGCAATTAAAGATTAATTACAGGTTTGTATTAATAATGTAAATTATGCGAAAACCTAAGGTCTGCAGGCTAACTTG